>JANAVB010015200.1:9526831-9559331 GCA_029216955.1 Iris pallida
TAAGAATATCTAAGTAGAATAAATGATCATCTCTATACATGATAAGACTAGCCTTGAAATGACCTATAGCAGGCCCAGACTAGAATATTGAACACTAGGTTTATGTAGCTGTCTAGTTCAGCCTCGACCTTTACCCCAAATAGGTATCAATGAATAGGCATACTTGTAAGGATTTTATAGATTGCTTATAGGTAGAAGGAGTGTTTCACTAACTAACTACTATAGTAGCTATAATATTACTTATAGGGATATAGTATAGAGTTTAAGCATTGACATAGTTTATGGAGTAATTGTGATTTGTTTTCTAGTCCTACGGTTAGTAATAGAAGAAGACTCAAGAGCCAAGTTAGAAAGTCATACCTCTAGATTTGTAATCCTTTGGTAATATAGAGCGTACATGAGAAGGGGCATATCAACTACCATTGCCCCCACCATTAGAGGGAGTGCACGATGTGTTTCAAGTCTCACAGTTGAGGAGGTATGTGACTGATCCCAATCGTGTGGTCGATCACTCTGAGCTCACGGAGGGACCCAGTTCATCATACGAGGAGCACCCGGTAGGTATCTTGGATACGATCAAGAAGACGCTTAGAGGACAGATGATTAGACTGATTCGAGTCGCATGAAGGCTCTATTCTTTGGGAGAATCAACTTGGGAGCATGAAGATTCCATGCGTGAGCGATATCCACACCTATTCATGGATTTTGGTAAGTTTTAGCGTGTTATTTTTAAGTTATAGATTTTTTTATTTTGTTATATGAGTATTATTTTAATTTTGATGATAAAATTTTCTAAGGTGGGCAGGTTGTAAGCCCCCTATTTTTTAAAATTTATTTTTAATTATTTTACTTATTTTATATGGATATTTTAAATATTAAAGTCAATAATGACTATATTAGTAGTTTACCGTAGCTTTGATTTTTGAAGCACAACAAATATAGTTTTTTCAAATCCAATTCCATATTTGAATTATAGACTCATCCACCTTCAATTTGATATATCATGTCCCACTAAAATTTGTTCGCCAACATTTTTTTGGCTTCGCACAATTTTGGGTCAACTTAGGCCATTTGATCATTTATTGTAATTCTAGGCCCAACTTCCAATTTAATTTTGGGAATTGACATAGATCGAAGCCGTATGATCCAATATATAGTTTTGACCCTTTTTGAGTCTACAATGAACATGCCTAGGGTGTACCATCCAATCAAGTTCCCATGTGCTACTTATTTGTAAATGACACATGGGACTCATTAAATTGATTTTTGGATCCAATTTGACTAGAAATACTACTTGGACCGTAACCTAGTCAACCCTACTAGTTAGAGCCTAATTAAGATTATAAAAACTAAGTAGATTTCTCATGAGCTGAGACCAGATACATACCGACACAGGAGGACGAGATAGTGCCAGAGGATTTTTCGTGATCAAGTCACCTTCATAATTAGTCTTGCTACATTATTTCATTTTCTTTCATCAGACTTGTAGTTGATTGGTACTTTGTTTCCTTTTTTGTGGTTTCGGGATATTTTATCTGCACATACTTCATTACTTTTATTTCTGTATATTTGACACATTTTTCATATTTATTTTTGATCTCTTGGTAGACTCTGTGTATGTGATTATATATATATATATATGTGTATGTGTGTGTGTGTGTGTGTGTGTGTGTGTGTGTGTGTATGTGTGTGCACCTGCAGACTGTGTTGTATTTTGGGATATTATCATGATTTATAGCTTAAGTACTTCGCTAGCTAATGGGCTTGTTGTGTAGCTTGACCCATTGGTGAAGTGCTGTTGGCATGTATTCGTATACCTGGTCCTACATATTTTTGAATGGAGCGTTACTTGTTTTTGTTGTGGCCCATGCATGTCTACGTTAATTTACTTTGGTTACGTTACTGTACCGACATGAGCCTGCAATTAGAATAGGAAAGACCCATACGATCACATCCACGTGCTTGATACCTTTCTTGACTTCGTTTTGAACTCTCACTTGACTTTTAATTTGCATCTAGTTTGATTATGTTCTACCGTAATCATTATTTATTCATGCTAGCAAGACAAATCTTTGTAATGGACGTATCTTCCCTTACTATCATATCAGGAAAGGGGGGCACAGACACTAGGGCCATAAGTGCAGGTGGAGTCTTCGCGAATTGTTTAAAGTCATGGTGATACCTAAGATAGTCGTACTATTATGAGCCTGCAATAGATTGAGGAATAGGACTTGAGGATACATCCACAAACATGATTATAGACTTTTTTCAGACTCTTCATCATGATTGCTTTCGTGTTATCTTCTTTCTTAATATGATTGCTTTTGTGTTCTTCCCTACTCGAGATTTGACTAAACCCTTCCTTATTGACTTCTTGAGTAATTCTTATCGTTCCTTTCCAGTAAATTGTTAGAAAGTGTCATATGGATTAGTAAAAAAAAAGTTTGAGAAATTATATTTGTTCTTGTATTACAGAATCAATGTTTTTGCAGCCAGAGAAATACTAGCAAAGCAGGACTTCAGATAATGACATCATGGATACATATGTTTCTTGAATTCTACTTGAACCATATCCTATGCATGTTGACATTTTCGCCTGTATTTTTTTAAAAAGTTAATTTGGAAGTATTTTATGGATTTGGCCAAGATAAGCTCAAGAACCTGTATTATTTGGCATGGAAGATGTGCACTGCAGCCATCCGTCGTATTATGAAACAAGAAATTTATTTGCAGCCAGATACACACTAGCGTGGTAGTAACTTCACGTGACATAATCACGAAGATATATGGTTCTCTAGTTTTACCTAGACTATATCTTGTGCATCTTGTTTGGACTCATAACGTTCTTGGAAATAATTCGACAAACCTTCCTTCTTTGCTTGGCCTTAACTTTGTTTGAAGTTGGTATATAGGTTTGTTTGACCCATCCTTAGGTTTCCGTTACCTTCTACTTATTAAATGCCTAAAATAGTTAAACCTTAAAGTTATATTATAGAATATAATTAAGCTAGATTATTGGTGGGATTGTGATGTTTGGTAACTAGAAACGGGTAAGTTTCTTAGAGATGGATCCTTGTGAGATTATGAGTCGATTATAAATGCCTGGATATCGGATGCATAGAGCCTATTAGGAGAAATTTTTAAGAGTGAACTGACGGGTATCATTGAATAGGTTATAGTACTATACCTACGATAGAACGGTATGACTAGTCGTATTAGAATTCTTCTGTAGTAAACAATTTTATCTCCTTTTCTCCCAAACTTATTTTTTGAGGAGCATCTTAGAGTTGTACTGGGGGTATTGAAGAAGGAGAAGAGGTGTGCCAAGCTTAGTAAAGTGCGAGTTCTGCCTTGATAGAGCTCCTTTCCTTGGATACGTTATCTCGGGAGAAGGACTTTCAGTAGATCCAAAAAAGATAGCAACCGTCGAGTCTTGGCCGACACTAACATCGGTTGTAAAAGTTAAGAGTTTTCTCAGACTTGTCGGGTATTATCGTAGGTTCATAGAGAATTTCTTATGGATTGTAGAGCTCATGAAGCGGTTGACGTGCAAGGATCAAGAGTTTCGGTGGACAGAAGATTGTTAGAAGGCTTTTGAAGAGTTGAAGAAGAGGTTGACCTCCGCACCTATTTTGACGCTTCCTTCTGGATTGAGAGGATTCATGGTTTATAGTGATACATCAGGTAGGGGACTTGGATGTGTTTTGACGCAACACAGAAATGTCATAGCTTACACATCGAGGCAGCTGAGGGTACATGAGAAAAATTACCCTACTCATGATATGGAGTTAGCTGCGGTGATCTTTGTATTGAAGCTATGGAAGCATTATTTGTACGGAGAGCGTGTGGAGATATTTACGGATCATAAGAGCTTGAAATATGTTTTCACGCAAAAGGAGTTGAATATGAGACAAAGGCGGTGGATGGAGCTCATGACAGACTATGATATACATTTGTAGTACCATCATGGCAAGGCGAACATAGTAGCAGACGCTTTGAGCTGGAAGCCTACTGTATGTTTCTTGACAGCTCAGCGTTAGTTATTAGAAGATCTTCAGGAGCTTGGAATAGAAGTCATTATGCTGGAACAACAAGGATTACTTGCTTATCTTGAAGTGCAGTCATCGCCTGTAGATAGGGCTAGATTAAAAGAACTAGAGAAATTATTATCCAACGATAGTGTCAGGCTGATTTACAATCTAAGGGAGTTAATAGAGTAAGAATGTGAAGCCCATAATTTTTGAATGTTTATTATTCATGTTTTATTATTAGAATTGGTTTGAGCCCAATACCTAAACCCATAACTTAAGCCCATTGAAAACCCAAACCCGAAACCCACACTTAACCTATGACTAACCTGTTCCCACTCTCCCCGGTTCTTCCTCAGATCCACCCTCTACGCGGAACCCCCCACATCTATTTCCCTCACGTATTCTATACTCTCAGAAACCATTCCCCATTCACAGAAACTTTCGAACTCCCCCATCTCCCAATTTCTTTATATCTTCTTTCCCGCTCTTCCATTTCTGAAACTGAAGTCGTCCACGCACTCCCCGCGACACCTCGGTCGCATTGATACCACTCTCGCCGTATTTCTGTGCCGATCCTCGACCATCGATCGGTGTCGACAGCCATTTTCGGTCGCACCACCGTCGGCCGATCCCTGTCGGGCATTCCCGCCGCTGCGGTGACCTCGACAGCCGCTCCCGCTGTGTCGGTGACCTTCGCCAGTGCTCGCAGCACCTCCCGCAGCGCTCCGACTGGTGCAAGCCTCTCTGTATGGCCCCCACCACGCCAGCATCTATGGACCCCCCTTCCGTACGGCTCCTTCGTCGCGCCAGCGCGCCAATCCGCGCACATGCAGCGCCCCCGCTGCCGCGTGTCCGCTCCCCGTGCCTCCCGTGCATCACCTGATTTCCTGCGTGCATTCCCGTGCCGTCCGCGTACACGTGACCGTGTCTGTGCCCGTGTCCGCATGCATTCCGAGTCCGAGGCGTCCCCTCGATGCTCTTTATTTTACAGAAACATTAAACCAATTCCTATTCCAACAGAAATTGACAGAATAAAGCTTTGTCATTTCCGTGATAGATAGTTTGATAAGTTTCCTATTTTAGACTCGGTAATAATATTGTTAGCTTTTAATTAGAATGGTTAACATTAATTAGTTAGCTTCATGGAATTTAGAGTTATCATCTACGTTTAAATTATGAATAACGTCAAATTAACGTTATTTCAACAACTATAGTACTTTTTCCATAACTTCATTATTATTATTAAATGATAAAACTTAGTCTCAAAAAAATTAATTATATAGCAAAATATATTTTAATATAGGAAATGGTATTTATAAGCCAAAAACTATATATTATGTTTTTAGGTAAAAAGGTTTATTTTCGTATTTTAACCATTATTTCTATTAATAAAGTTTATGCAAATAAAAACTAGAGATAATAACGTATTTTCTAATAAAATCATAATTTTTACTAAAATAAGGTTTTACTTATTTTATTATTAAAAATGGTTATTCTTTACTAATAAATAGTATTAGTAAAATATTTCGTAAAGTTTATTTAGGAAAATATTAAACTAGATTTAGAATATTTCCACATTTACGCGATATTTCTATTTAAATAATTTACGATAAAAATTGCTACTACTTTGATAATATTCCAAAAATATGTTATTTTCTGCCCTATTTACAAAATACTAATAAAACAGTTTTACCAAAATATTACATAATTAAATTATTATTTCTCTAAATAAACGGGCAATGTTTATAATTAAGCATAGATTTGTTTAGTCGCTTTATTAGCCAACCTTTGGAGTTCTAAGGACATATTATTATTAATGTAGGTTTGGATCCCGGACCCTAGCCAATCGATACCTTTCTAGCCGTTACCTTCCACACCGAGGATACAACCAAGGCAAGTTTCATATCTTTCATGTCTATGTTCTATTTAATAATTAAATGTGCTGCATCAGTAGAATCATGTATATTGTACCGATACTGATTCACAGTGGATCCCACTCGGACTCGATATCGATTGATTGATTGATTGCCTCATTGACTCATTGACTTGGGGATTGATTAGAGGAGTAGTATAACATCTGTGACCAAAGCCATTGTTACCGAATATTGCCTCTCTTGTACTAACCCCTACCGTATGGGGGTTGAGCCGTACCGTATACTATCATTTGGCCAAAATGCTAGTGTACACATAGCCTCTATCCAGCCGGTCCCCGATCAGTTGTATACTCAAAACACTATTGACTCATTGTAGCTTCTGAGATTTATTGCATGCTGTCTCTTTTATTATTATTTAGCAAAAATATATAATGCTTTTAAACTGTCTCATATTATTTATTATTATTTAGAATGTTAGATGTGGAAATATGTTCTTGTTCCCCTCATGACTGGAGACCAATATTTTTAGGTGACTGCCACGACGAGTATCTCACTTTTAAATCTTTCTACAGACCTGGTCTGAACCCTGACGAGGTAGCTGAACCGGACTAGGGAGCCCCAGATTATTAGCTGTGACATCGGTTTAGTTTATTTTCCTTCCAGTTGTAATAAAAACCAATATAATAATTGAATGTTGTTTTGCTTGTGTTTTCATTTCAGACTTTTAGTAAATTTTCCAGATTCAATAAAATGTTATTTTTTTCCGCTTTAAATATTGTCTGCTTGTGTTCACTGCTTGATACAGCTTATTGCCGCTGTCTCACAACGGTGCAGGCTGCGCATGATCCGACTAGACACAGTATATTGGGATCGGGTCGTGACAAGTTTTGAGTGGTGGCCCATGCAAGTCCAGTTCTATAAATTGGTCTAGTCAACTTAGTCTAGACCAGCATTTAGTCCTACAATATGACCTAGGTCTAGGAATGACTCTAGGAAAAGAGACTCCAGAAATAACTAGAACACCTAGATTATATTCACCCTGTTACAACATACGACCGAAATTATCTATTTAAATATATATTTTTACTTGCTTATAGTCCTATAGGCTACATTGCTTATAATTGTACCTAAACATTTCAGAAGATGGCGAAAGGAAAAATGACTCGCTCTGGGCTGCCGACGAAGAGGTTTCTTTCTCCGAGAATATCCCTACTCAGGCTTAATCAGACCCCTCTCCGGTGCAGCCCACTACCCGTCCTTGTGCTGTACGGACTCCCCGTGCAGCATACACCTCCACTGTGTATACAGCTGCACCGATTCCCCTAAGGTCCACACTATCAATTGCTGATATGAATCATCCAATTGCTCCACCAGTGCCAGTGTACCCCGCCGAGCTTGTAGGTCTGCTACGATGAGTTCTTGAGGCCCAGAGGGCTCAAGCAGAAGTTAATCGTGAGGAGATCGTGCTCATACAGGAGGGTATGGAGAATGCCCATAATGTAGCTATGGCAGCGCTGGACTCATCACAGACGAAATAAAGGCCTGCCAAGGTAAGATGAGTATAATTGATAAGTTTTATGTTTCATTGGAGTAATATAATTCTGACTGGCAGTTTATTATCCAGGAGAAAGTTGAAAATATTGACAGTTTCAAGAAGATGGATCCGCGGCCTTTCAAGGGAACTAAAGGCCTCATATACGCGGACGAATGGCTGGACGACATGGAGCGACACCTCAGCGTTGCTAGAATCCCAGCCGACCTTATGGTAGAGGCTGTAGCCCTATAGCTTCAGGATCTGGCCAGCATATGGTACAAGAACGAGCCTAGATTCCAGACTGGGTGAACCTCCTGGCGTTCCTTCAAGAAGTAGTTAAGAGGAAGTTCTTCCCGAAAGCTGCCCTAGAAGCCATGGAGAGGCAATTTCATGACTTGAAGCAAGGGGATCGTACTATAGAAGAGTATGCAGCCGAGTTTAACCAGCTCGATAGATTTGTACCCCGTCTGGTAGCAGACCCGATGGAGCATGCCCAGAAGTTCCGACACGGACTGCGGAAAGAAATCTGCACCATGGTTGCTGTCAATGGAGCGAGGACATAAGACAAGATATTGAAGGTGGCCCAAGATGTGGAGGCCAGTTTGTCTACACGATCTAAGAGGAAGCACCCAGGATCCAGGAGCAACCACCAGGGCAACTTCAAGAGGCCCAACAACAACAACAGGTCCTCTCACCAACAACAGCACAAAGCACCCCAACAGAACCAATTGAAGAACTGCACCTACTACAAGAGGCCCGGGCATACATCGGAGATCTGTAGGAAGAAGCTAGGACACTGCCTTGCTTGTGGGTTTGCTACCCATCAGATCAGGGACTGTCCCACTGCGTTCAATAGAACTGGAGCTGGATAGCATAAAGGTCCACTACCTACCCACCAACAATGCTACAACCAGCACAGGGTCGGGCAAGCTTTTGCCTTAGCTATTGAGGAGCCTGAAGCAGAGCCGAAGATTGAAGGAGATATCATTGCAGGTGCCATTTTATTACATTCGCACCCGGCTTTAGTTTTATTTGATTCTGGAGCATCACACAGTTTTATATCATCGGATTTCATTGTCTCATACCATATAGATGTAGGGTATAGTAAGTTGATCTGTAGAGTAATGAATGGAGGGGGACCTATCCCTATTACAGAGACTTGCACCTACCCTATCACTATCTTCGGTCACACCTTCCTAGCACCACTTCTAGTTATGCCTCTACCTAGCTACGATGTAGTCTTGGGAATGGACTGGGTGAGCAAGCAACACACCTTGATAGACTGTCTTCGGGGTTGTGTTATCTTTAATCTACCCGGAGGACCTGAGTTTGAGGTAGCTCGAGCACCAAAGAGCATGGGGTGTGTCTCCTACACCTCCATCACAAAAGATTTCGGACCCCCTCATCCCCCTGATAGTAGAATTCCTAGATGTCTTCTTCGATAACCTTTTCGGATTACCTACTGATCGAGATGTGGAGTTCACTATCGATCTAGTACCTGGCTCTTCCCCTATTGCACAAAGAAGCTACAGAGTCAACCCCAAGGAGGCTAAGGAGATGAAGGGTAAGATTGATGAGCTCAAGGCCCAAAGGATTATCAGAGATGAAACTTCACCCTAGGGGTCACCAGTTTTGTTCGTGCCCAAGAAGGATGCAAACATACGAATCTGTATAGATTATCAGGCATTGAACAACATCACCATCAAGAACAAGTATCCTCTGCCCATGATCAATGACCTTTTCGATCGGCTGAGTGGAACGAAGGTTTTCTCGAAGATTGACCTTAGGTCGGGATATCACCAGGTTAAAGTACGAGAGAAGGATATTCCGAAGACAACATTCAACATCAAGTATAGGCAATATGAGTTCTTGGTCATGCCCTT
This sequence comes from Iris pallida, assembly GCA_029216955.1. Classification (NCBI taxonomy): domain Eukaryota; kingdom Viridiplantae; phylum Streptophyta; class Magnoliopsida; order Asparagales; family Iridaceae; genus Iris; species Iris pallida. Next base: position 9,536,154 of record JANAVB010015200.1, read on the forward strand.
CGAACTTACAAATGCCTCAGCTGTGTTCATGAATCTCATGAACAAGGTCTTCCATGAGTACCTGGACCAGTTTTTTATTGTTTTTATCTATGACAATCTGATCTACTCGAAGACCTAAGAAGAGCATGAGAAGCACTTGCGGATAGTCTTAGAGACTTTGAGGAAGGAGAAGCTATAAGGTAAGCTATCAAAGTGTGAATTTTTCTTAGATAAAGTGGATTTTCTTGGATATGTTGTAAGCCCCTGAATTTAGGGCTTATTTTTTTTAATTTTATAAATCAATTATTGCAATAGATATTATTTGATTTAGTGCTCCTTACCGTGACTTGGATTTCTAGAGCATCAGGGATGCCAGTCTCTGGAAACTTCCTTCTTGAAGTTTGTAGTAGGCGAGATTATCTTCATGTTGATATATCGTGTCCCACTCGAACTTGTTCCCTTGTACTCTTTTTGCTTTGTACAAGTTTGGGTCAAATTAGACCATTTAATTATTAATTGATTTCCCACTCTTTTCCTTGATCCTCATAAGCACGTTACTATGACTTTTAATTTAGGAGCACCAGACTAGTCATTTTCTCGGAACCAACTTCTTATGAATGATCTACTCGAGACGCTCTTCACCCCTGACCTTCGTGTCCCACTCAGACACTCTATTTTGTGCTCCATTTCCTTCGCACAACTTTCGGTTCAATTTAGGCCAATTAATTATCTACCGTAAAACCTGATTTAATTTCCAATTTAATTTAGGGATCGGACATCGACCCAACCTAGTTGACCCCAAATATGGACATGGTCCACATGAAGCCTACAATCCGGATGACACTTGTGTCCCATTTATTTGAGCCCCCACATGCTACTTATTTACCCATGATTATAAATACCTATTTTAATTCAAATATTGTACCATGTCCGATTTTGGCCCAGCACTGCTCTACTGAACCCAACCCCAGCTTCATGTTACCCTCCATCATGACTGCCCATACACCCACTGATATTTTTCCTCTACCCTAAATATCTCTCTTTATGTATAATATCTAATTCTCTCATTTGTATATATATACACATATATATACATATAATATATACATACTTATATAATATCTAACTTTCCCTCTCTCTCCACACACACAAATCAAACCCCCTCTCCCCATGTGGCTGACCTCTACCCTCTCTCTCTACTTCTCTCTCTAAAATATCTCTCATTCCCTCTCTCTTCTTTATATAATATATACACATATATATTATATATAATCTCTCTCTCTCTCTCACCCTATCACACACAAGCAACCCCCCCATCATCTCAGCCGACACCCCCTTTCCTTCCTTCTTCTTCATCAACAGCCAACACCATCACCACCATTTCTTCAACAGCCAACACCATCACCACTACTTTTTCTTCTTCTCCTCCTCCTACATATTATCACCACCACCATCACCTACACCATCACCACCCTTATCACCACTTCATCATCATCTCCACCACTACCGCCCTTCGCCATCGCGTACCGCCTCAACCCCACCCCGGGCCGCCCGCCGTCGGGCCACCCTCGCCGGCATAGGCACGGCCGCACGAGTAGCAAGCAGCGAGCAGCAGCAACTGCAGCAAGAGCAGCAGCATACAGCTGCGTACGCAGCAGTGCCGTGTGCCGCCGCGGCCAACAGCCGACGTCGGCGAGGCCCCTCGGCCGTACACGAGCGTCGGGCGAGGTCCCCCTTTCCGCCTCCGTCGTCCTTGACGCAGGAAACGGGCAATTCGTGCGTATCGCACTGAATTTCGTCGTGACGCGCGTGTTGAACAAGACAGAAAGTGCGCCTCATGACAGCAACTTTGCATGTGTTTTCTGGGTAATCCAACCGTTGGATCGCCGCACTTCTTCCTACAATCTTGGTATATACCACTTCACTTCCCTCAATTTTCGTCCGTTAATTTCGTCTTTTGGTACCTCGAAACCGGCCACCAAGTTGACATTTTAATTTGTACTATTTTTGGACAATTTTGCGATGCCAACTTCGCGGGTTCGTATCTTCGTCGTCGTAGCTCCGTTTTGCGCATCACCAGTTCCTGTGCGTAGCTGGTATAACCCTCTTCCTTCCCTCTTTAGATTCTATTTCAGTTTGCTTTTGTTAGGTCGGTCGAATTCGACGCCAAAGTTGGCGGTTCGAATTCTTAGTGTTGCACTTGTAAAATTCTATTTTTGAGTCTGGGACTTCGAATTCAATTTTTGACACCACCAGTAGACTCGTGGCATCGTTCTGGCATGTTCTCATATAATGTTTGTTAGATTTGGAGGACGTGGGCCCTGGCACGCATTTCGGTGCAAAGCGGGCCCCACAGTCCGGGTCAACGGGACTTTTTGACGCCGGCTCATCGGAATCCAATTCTGGATATAACGTTGAGTTCTTATCGTCATTCTGGACTCCTTGACATATAATTTGCTAGGTTTTAGTGCATATTGGTTCCGGCACGCATTTCGGTGCAAGTCGGATACCAATATCCGGGTCAACAGGTCATTTTGAGATCGGCTCATCGGAATCCAATTTCGGATATACCGTTGAGTTCGTATCGTCATTCTGGATTCGTGGACATATAATTTGTTAGGTTTGGTAGATTAGTATTCTTGCACATTTTTCGGTGCATAGTGGATCCGACACGGACACCATTTTGACCCGAAATTACTTTTTTGCCCCTGTGTCCAAATTAGACTTATGGACAGGCTATTCTAGCTATTTCGACCATTTTGGACACGTTGGTAATGGTTGTTTCACCATCCGACAACATCTGTAGTTTTTTACCCTATTATTATAATCTTTCTCCTTTTGTGGTACTTTGAGATCCATCGATTCCAGTGATTTCACAACCACTGAAATTGAATGTGTTGACCCTATAGATGGTTGTAGAGACTAGCCTTGACCCAGTTTGACCATGGTTGACTATTTTGACTGAACGTCGAAGTAGAGTCAACATTTGACCTAGTTTAGACTAGTTTTGACCCTAGTTGACCACAGTTGACTATTTTGACCAAAGTCAACCGGAAGTCAAACGTAGCCTAAAATTGACTAGAACTGGACTAGAGTTAACCAGTTGACCCAAAGTCAACTGTTAGTCAACGTTAGTCAAGTTTGACCTAGAGTTGACCTAGGGTTGACCAGAGTTGACCAGTTGACCAAAATCCATTGTAAGTCAACCATTGACTTAGATTGATCTAGTTGACTTGCTTTGACTTGCCCTTACCCAGTTTGACTTAGTATGACTTGATTTTACTTCCAAACCCTTATATTGATACAGTATTCCATCTATAGGTCCTCGAGACACTGTTCTTGGACTCAGTTGACATATTCCACCTGATCTCAGACGAGTACATTCTCTGATAATAATTCTATTTTATGATATCGTTTATGTTTCTTGTATTTAGTGTAGATACCCTTGTTCTCTTGACACATTGTTCGCACGGATTGGTATTTCTCTGGATCCCGTCATGAGATGTTATTCCTCGCTTTCCTTGTATATCTTGTGCAAGTTTTTCTTGTTCCTTGTGCATTGTATAGACACGATTCCTGCGAAGGCTAGCTACCCTCTAGGAGAATCGCGTGTCATTATGTGTCATGGTTGGATCCACTATACTAGTCGGGGACGGGGAGTATTAGTGTAGATGTGTGGTCAATATCTGCCTTGTTTATTCTTGTAGACCTTGTTTGATAGCCAATCCTACACTCCACGTAAGATTGGCCCGATCATTAGACCTTGTGCAAACCCAAGCTGGCCATATGTTGTAGCTAGTACTCGCACACTTAGATAGATGTTTCTTGATTCTTGTACATGCCATGATCAGTTTTACTTGCCTTGTTCTAGCTCTAGATTTACAGCTTACCTTGCCATGATACTCACATGTACATTTCGTGATTTCTTGTATATTCTTTCTATTTACTGCTACATTTTCAATATCGTCTAATTAGAACTGTTATTTGAGATTTGTGCTCGTTCCATCCTAACTGGATATGTTGACAAAATTTTAGGAGTAGTTGTGCCCTCAGTATTGGACTTCACGATGTTGCTAGCTGAGGTGGATCTCACTATTCTTCTATGTGAGTTGCTTGGTAGTTATCCTTAGTCAGTCTTGTTGTTCCTTCTTTATTTTTCTGTCTTATGATCCTTGTAGATTCTAGTTGTTCTAGTAATATTGTTATTATTTCTTGTCTTATCTTCCTTAGTTTTTGTGATGTGACATGAGTACATTCTAGTTATGGATCCTTAGATGTTGTAGTTAGTATAGTATACTTGACAGCGTTCTACCGCCGATACTGCAATGTAGGCTGGGCGTGGCCCACGTATTCGTACCCGTATATCCGGGTGCGGGTCGTGACACATGTTGTCACATGAGAAGGGGTATCTGTGGACCCCAAGAAGATAGCAACAGTAGAATCTTAGACAACCCCTAGTTCAGTTGTGGAGATCAAAAGCTTCCTAGGCTTAGCATGATATTACAGGAAGTTCGTGAAGGACTTCGCAAGGATTGCTGAGCCTATGAAAAAGCTAACTAAGAAGAACGAAGAGTTTGTTTGGACCGAAGCATGTCAGGCATCATTTGAGGAACTAAAGAGAAGGTTGATAACAGCACCTATATTGACGCTACCATCAGGATCAGTTGTATTCTCTATCTACAACGACACTTCAAGCAAAGGATTGGGCTGTGTGCTACAACAACATGGGAAGGTAATTACTTATGCTTTCCGACAATTATGGAATCTTGAGAAGAACTACCCGATGTATGACCTGGAGCTAGCAGCTGTCATCTTCGTCCTGAAGCTTTGAAAGCATTATCTTTATGGTGAGAAGGTAGACATATACACAGACCACAAAAGTCTCAAGTATGTCTTTACCCAGAAGGAGCTCAACATGCGCCAGAGGCGGTGGTTGGAGCTTATGAAGGACTCTGACATCTGTTAGGGTTATATACTAAAAGCATCACTTTTGTATTAACTTTATTTTCTTAAATTTTGAATGAGAATCATATGGACAATATTTGTATATTGTATTTGTTACAAGTATTGATGCAAGTGTCTGATACTCTATATTGTAGATAATATGGTGTGTGGTGTCACACAGAAGACCATATTATCAGTTCCCTATGGAATATATAAATGGTTCACAACCTAGATGGACTTGGACAATCTATTGGAAAGGTTGTAGTGTAATCTGGTATTAGTCTATCTTGACTATAGGTTTACACTAGTACACTTTGTGTATATTGAATAGGACAACTTGAGGTTGTTCTCTTTGTACTGACTACATAAGAGAACAGACACCTCTGTTATTATGGATGCTTGTGCTCTTAATCCGGATGTAATAACAGAGATGTATATGCAGTGTGCATTACTTTGACTCATAAAAGGGTGAGATTTATTATGAGTCAACAACCTACATGAATTGGATAATAACATTATATGTATGATGGGATATTGATTATAAAAGGAATCTATGTCCCGATACATCGAGTTATTGATCTTCCCTTAAGGAGCTCATAAGAATTGTCATGTAAACCCTGCAGGTGGATTATATCCGACATGACAAATAAAGTTGAGTGGTACTACTTAAGGATAAAAGATGTCGATCAATATAGTCGTCAGTAACGTAATCTGATCGACGAAAATTCGATACCTTAACATAGGGAGCCAAACGAGCATATAATAGAAAGAGCCCACTATCATAATTTAGGATTAGGAAGGTAGTGCAACAATAGCTCATTAGTGGAACGAGCTATTGTTAATGGGCCAGGGTTGTGTGTTCGGGCTGAACACAGGACATCCAGATCCGTTAGGAGACCTAACCCTAATTTCTTCTTATGGTCCCTACTGTAGCCTTATATATATCCTCTATTCTCTGGCCACCAAAAGATCATCAGAACTAAGAAGCTTTCTCTAAATTCGTGATCCACATAAGGAAAGAAAGAAGGGGCTGCCAAGGAAAAGGATAGGTTGGGAGATCGTCACCCACACAACGTCCAATCCGAGGAAGGAATACATGCAGAAGATCTTGGGGTCATGACTGCTTGAGATTACTAGGAACTGTTGTCTTCTTCCTGCTGCAAGTATAATTTATGAACCCTAGTTTCATCCTATGAAGGGTTAGAACACGTTTATATCTGTTTAACTTTCTATCAATCAATACGCACACCAAACTAGGGTCCTGGGAATCCCTAGTTTCATCAACATCAACCTTCAGTACCATCCGGGTAAGGCTAATGTCGTTGCTGATGTGCTTAGCAGGTACCCGATGGCTATGTTTTTAACGAAAAACTGAAATCTGCTAGAAGACATGGAGAAGCTCGGGCTGGAGATTGTGCTACCAGAAGCAATAATATTGAAGCTTAGGAAAGAAGCAATTATAGCAGGAGTGGACTCACCCACGATGCAACTACAAGTACATTCTAGTCTAAGCAGTAGACTCAAGGAGACTCAGTTCCAGGATGAGATATTGTACAAGTTGAGAGACCGAGTGTTAGTTGGAACACTTAAAGATTTTTCCATAGATGGAGATGGAGATTTGAGGCATGGCACGAGGCTTTGCATGCCGACTGACAAACTGAGAAACGAGCTGATGAAGGAGGAACATCAGTCACAGCATTCTATACACCCAGGAGCGAACAAGATGTACAAGGACATGAGGACATAAGTATGGTGGCTTGGAATGAAGCGAGACGTGACGAAATTCGTCTCCAAGTGCTTGTTCTACCAGCAGGTGAAGAAAAATCGTCAGAGACCAGCAGGTTTGTTACAACCGTTTTCCATTCCGGAGTGGAAATAAGAACATATTACCATGGATTTTGTAACAAGGCTCCCCAGATCCCAAGGAGGAAAGGATGCTACCTAGGTAATTGTGGACAGACTGACCAAGTCTACCTATTTTATTCTTTTTAAGGTTGGTTTATCCATCGAAAGGCTAGCAGCTCTCTATATGAGGAACATATACTGACTTCATGGAGTTCCAGTTAGCATTGTATCCGATAGCGATACCCGGTTCACTTCACATTACTGGTCGAGCTAGTAGGAATGCTTGGGCACCCAGCTGAAGTTCAGCATGGCGTACCACCCGCAGACCGACGGCCAGTCCGAAAGGACTTTCCAGACGCTTGAGATTATATTGAGATAATGCGTCTTACAGTTTGGAGGATCTTGGGAAGATCACCAGCACCTGGTAGAGTTTTCCTACCACAATAGCTACCAGGCCAGCATTTAAAAGACATTGTTTGAGGTGCTATATGGACGTCGTTGTCGTACTCCATTGGCATGGGACGACGTTAGAGATCGAGTCATGTTGGGTCCAGAGATGGTTTCAGGTGCCGCTGAGAAGATGAAGATGATCAGAGAGATGCTAAGGATTGCACAAGGCCGCTAAAAGCATTGAGCGAACAGTAGGCGTCAAATCTTGGAGTTTGAGGCAGAAGATCTGGTATTTGTCAAAATTTCACCCACCAGAGGGACAATCAGATTCGACCAAGCTGGGAAGCTGAGTCCCCGCAATATTGGTCCATTTGAGGTACTGAGCATGATTGGAGAAGTAGCATACAAAGTGTCTCTTCCACCCAGTGTCGAAGGCGTGCACAACGTCTTCCACATATCGCAGCTGAGATGTTATGCACCAGACCTGAGCCACATGGTAGATCATTCAGAATTGGAAGTTGGACCCAGCCTCACCGTGCTATAGCAACCAGTGGAGATTATACATCGCATGGAGAAGAGATTGAGGCATGCGGTGATCCCACTAGTCAAGATAGCTTGGCATCACCACTCCCCAAGCGAGGCTACCTGGGAGCGAGAGGACGAGATGAGGGAGAAGTGTCCTCATCTTTTCTGGGTATGTTCTAACCCTCTCTTTTATTATTGGTTTAAATTTCGAGGGCAAAATTTTCTATGGAGCGAAGGTTGTAAAGCCCATAATTTTTGAATGTTTATTATTCATGTTTTATTATTAGAATTAGTTTGAGCCCAATACCTAAACCCATTACTTAAGCCCATTGGAAACCTAAACCCGAAACCCATACGTAACCCATGACTAACCCGTTCCCACTCTCCCCGGTTCTTCCTCAGATCCACCCTCTACGCGGAACCCCCCACGTTTCTTTCCCTCACGTATTGTATACTCTCAGAAACCATTCCCCATTCACAGAAACTTTCCAACTCCCCTATCTCCCCATTTCTTCATATCTTCTTCCCCGCTCCTCCGTTTCCGAAACCGAAGCCGTCCCCGCACTCCCCGTGACACCTTGGTCGCATCGATACCACTTTCGCCATATTTTTGTGCTGATCCCCAACCGCCGATCGGCGCCGACAGCTATTGTCGGTCGTGCCAGCACCGGTCGACCCCTGCCTGGCATTCCCGTCGCTCCAGTGACCCCGCCAGCCACTCACAGCACGTGCCAGTGCGTCTCGCAGGCTCCCTGACCGACGCGAGACTCTTCGTGCAGCGCCCGCCGTGCTAACAGCCGTGGACCCCCCTTCCGTGTGGCTCCTTCGCCATGCCAGCTCGTCGATCTGCGTACGCGCGGCACCCTCGCTGCCGCGTGGCCGCACCTCGTACCTCCAGCACGTCGTCCAACTTCTCGCGTGTGTTCCCGTGCCGTTCGTGTGTCCGTGTGCATGTGCACGTGTCCGTGTCCATGCCCGCATGCATTCCGAGTCTGAGGCATCCCCTCGATGCTCTGTCACAGCTTTCGGTAATCCTGCAACCTTCTGTTTGTTTTACAGAAACCTTAAACCAATTCCTGTTCCGACCGGAATTGACAGAATAAAGCTCTGTCTATTCCAAGATAGATAGTTTAGATAAGTTTCCTATTTTAGACTCGGTAATAATATTATTAGCTTTTAATTAGAATGGTTAACGTTAATTAGTTAACTTCATGGAATTTAGAGTTATCATCTACGTTTAAATTATGAATAACGTTGAATTAACGTTATTTCAACGACTATATCACTTTTTCCATAACTTTATTATTATTATTAAATGATAAAACTTAGTCTCAAAATAATTAATTATATAGCAAAACATATTTTAATATTGGAAATGGTATTTTATAGGCCAAAAACTATATATTATGCTTTTAGGTAAAAAGGCTTATTTTCGTATTTTAACTATTATTTCTATTAATAAAGTTTATGGAAATAAAAAATACAGATAATAACGTATTTTCTAATAAAATCATAATTTTTACCAAAGTAAGGTTTTACGTATTTTATTATTAAAAATGATTATTCTTTACTAAGAAATAGTCTTAGTAAAATATTTCGTAAAGTTTATTTAGGAAAATATTAAACTAGATTTCGAATATTTCCGAGATTACGCGATATTTCTATTTAAATAATTTACGATAAAAACCGCTACTACTTTGATAATATTCCAAAAATACGTTATTTTTTGCCCTATTTACAAAATACTAATAAAATAGTTTTACCAAAATATTACATAATTAAATAATTATTTCTCTAATAAAAGGGCAATGTTTATAATTAAGCGTATATTTGTTAAGTGGCTTTATTAGACAACCTTTGGAATAAGTTCTAAGGACAGATTATTTTTAATGTAGGTTCGGATACCGGACCCTAGCCGATCGATACCATTATAGCTGTTACCTTCCACACCGAGGATACAACTAGGGCAAGTTTCATATCTTTCATGTCTATATTTTATTTAATAAGTAAATGTGCTGTATCAGTAGAATCATGTATATTGTAGCGACACTGATTCACGGTGGATCCCTCTCAAACTCCACATGATTGATTGATTGACTGCCTTATTGACTCATTGACTCGGGGATTGATAGGGAGACTAGTATAACATCTGTAACCAAAGCTATTGTTACCGATTGCCTCTCTCGCGCTAACCCCTACCGCACGGGGGGGTGAGCCATACCGTATACTATCATTTGGCCAAAATGCTAGTATACACATTGCCTCTATCCAGCCGGTCACCGATAAGTTATATACTCAGAGCACTATTGACTCGTTGTAGATTGCATCATTGTAGCTTCTGAGATTTATTTCCTGCTGTCGCTTTTATTATTATTTAGCAAAAATATATAATGCTTTTAAATTGGCTTGCATCATTTATTATTATTTAGAATGTTAGATGTGGAAATATATTCTTGCTCCCCTCTTGACTGGAGACCAACATTTTTAGGTGACAATGACGACGTGGATCTCGCTTTTAGTTCTTTCTATGGACCTGGTCCGAACACTGACGAGGTAGCTGAACCTGACCAGGGAGCCCCAGATTATTAGCTGTGCCATCGGTTTAGTTTATTTTCCTTCCAATTGTAATAAAAACTAATGTAATAATTGAATGTTGTTTTGCTTGTGTTTTTATTTCAAACTTTTAGTAAATTTTCTAGATTCAATAAATATTATTTCTTTCCGCTTTAGATATTGTCTGCTTGTGTTCACGGCTTGATACAGCTTACTGCCGCCGTCTCACAACTGTGCAGGCTGGGCATGATCCGACTGGACCCAGTATATTAGGATCGGGTCGTGAAAAAGAAGATCTAAGTAGAATAAATGATAATCTCTATAAATGATAAGACTAGCCTTGAAATGACCTATAGTAGGCCCGAACTAGAAGGTTTTACAGTAGGTTTTTGTAGATGTCTAGTTCAGCCTCGACCTTTATCCCAAATAGGCTTCAATGGTTAGGCATACTTGTAAGGATTGTATAGTTTGCTTATAGGTAGAAGGAGTGCTTCACTAACTAACTAGTATAGTAGCTGTAATATTACTTATAGAGATATAGTATCGAGTTTAAGCATTGACAGAGTTTATGGAGTAATTGTGATTTATTTTTCTAGACCTATGGTTAGTAATAAAAGTAGACTCAAGAGCCAAGTTAGAAAGTCGTACCTCTAGATTTGTAACCTTTTGGTAATATAGAGCATATTGGAGAAGGGGCATGTCGTCTTGCCCCCACCAATAGAGGGAGTGCATGATGTGTTTCAAGTTTCACAATTGAGGAGGTATGTGACTGATCCCAATTATGTGGTCGATCACTATGAGATCACGGTGGGGCCCAATTTATCATATAAGGAGCAGCCGGTATGTATCTTGGATATGAGCGAGAAGACGCTAAGAGGAGAGACGATTAGACTGGTTCGAGTTGCATGGAGGCACCATTCTTCAGAAGAATCAACTTGGGAGCGTGAAGATTCCATACGTGAGCGATATCTATAGATTCCGGTAAATTTTAGCGTGTTATTTTTAAGTTATGGATTTTTTTATATTTTGTTATATTAGTATTATTTTAATTTTGAGGACGAAATTTTCTAAGTTGATAGGTTGTAAGCCCGCTGTTTTTTAGAATTTATTTTTAATTATTTTATTTATTTTATATCTATATTTTAAATATTAAAGTCAATAATGACTATATTAGTATTTTACCCTAGCTTTGATTTTTGAAGCGCAACAAATATAGTTTTATCAAATCTAATTCCATATTTGAATTATAGACTCGTCCACCTTCAATTTGATATATCATGTCCCACTCAAATTTGTTCGCCAACGTTTTTTTGGCTTCGCACAATTTCGGGTCAACTTGGGCCATTTGATCATTTATTGTAGTTGTAGACCCAACATCCAATTTGATTTCAGGACTTGTGTAACACCCAGTTTTCTAAGGATAATTTTGAAATTTTGTGATTTTAATTATTAATTATGATATTTAAATAATAATATAATTTTTAATTATTTTAAAACTATTTAAAAAATCATGACTTGTGATTTTGATGTACAGCTTGTGAAAACCTAGAGACTGTCTGCCCTAGAGCCTAACCATGTGATTTGGAATATCTATTTATTATTTTTAGCCTAGGAATAATTTGGTCATTTTGACTTATTAGAATTATTAATTTATTTATTGGATTGACGGTTATTGATTTTGACTTTTGCTAGTTGTGACATAAGAAACTAACCTAGATGTTGAATCTAGTTAAGGTGACTTGATTAGCATGGTGAGACCCTAGTCTAACTTAAATCAACTCAAGTTAGGTCACTTAGGTTCAAGTTTGAAATATGAGGATTGGTGATTTGGTCCATAGACTTGAGACTTAGAAATTGGTTCCATGACTTACAAAACTTGGCCCATGGCCCATGACTTGAAACCTTAACCCTAATTTCAATCATTATGACCAGCCACCTAGGGCTATTCCCCTATAAATAATCTCCCCATTGATTGTTCTTGCCTCTTTTATGATATTTCAACAAATTGAAGAATGAGGTAATGTCATTTCTTTCTTAATCCCTAGATTCTTTATTTTTAATCATTTTTCACTCTAGTCTTTTGCATATGATCCTAATCTAGCCTATTTTGTGTTCATGGAGAGAAATCTCAGGTTTAAATCAATTTGGAGATTTTGGCTAGCAAGGAGATTCTCCCATTTTTTAAGCTTTTTATTAAAAGCTCAACCAATAGGTAAACCCTCACAATCACCATTAGATTTTTGATTTCTTTGCTTGAGTGCATAGCCCTAGGAGTCCTCTAGCTGCTAGCATAGGTTTGGTGTAGAGTTGTGTCCATTTCGTTTTCGTATCGGACACGTATCAGTCTATATACCAAGATGTTTGATGTATTGCCACAAAGAGAATTTCTTGCTATTTTCTGAAATATTTTTGATTCAAATTAGTTATTTTATTGTGTTTTTGGTTTTTATAACCTCTGAGCCTCTTTTCGAGTCGTGTCGTGTCCACACAGGGACACGAACATGCCGCACAATACTGTCCTGCTGCCCGACACTGAGATCTCGATGCTCAGGACACGAGAGGACACAAAAATTTATGGGGATGATGGGGCAATCACTGACACTATGGTCCCAAAATTTGGAAGCATATGGTTCACCACACGAGGAGAAATCACGTGCGTACTGGACACGCACGAAAATCACTCACTGATACGCGTATTTTGATACGACACAACAACACTTCGTTAGGGTGCAGGATGACACGTAGGTAGTCCTACCCTAGGCGAACCTCTGTGCACAAGTACAAGACACGTGTCGCCTTGTGTCGAGAGCACGAAGGCTCGACACGGCCCGACCGCACTGTGTGTTCCAGTCTGCACGTTTGGGTTCGAATGGATTTTGGGACACTTTATGTCCAATTTTTGGACACGAGATGAATTGGTAGACACGTGCACATACTCTAGTATCATTACCAACCATTAATTCATAGCATTAGCATGATTTTGATTTTCGATTTCAAGTTTCCTATTTTCACTGATACACAGTTTCTTTAATTTGAATTCTGAGTTTAATTTACATTTAAACTGTTTGATTAATTTTTAATTACTATGTTAAATTCAGCCACACATGTAATAGTATACTGCAATGTTGAGTCGTGGGTTGGTGTGAGGAAAAAAAGGAATTGGGAGTTCAAAATTTTGGTTTCGAATTGGGTTTCCCCTAATATCTCTGATATTGTACAATACCAGAGAACTTGTTCTCTGTTTTCATTTTAAATTCATAATCTTGATGATTAATTTGTGATGTTAGTTGTTGTTTAACATGCTATTATATTGCCTAACATGTAGGCTATGGATTAGGGTTTTGTTTTGAGTGAGTTGGTTGAGATTGGTGTTCGAACTTGTCATTTCAGAAATGGTATACATGTAGCACTTAAACATTGGTTTTGAATGATTAGTTCGATTTCAAGTTTTAAAATACAATGTTTGAACTGTACACATAGCTGAATGATGGAGATTATGTTAGGGTTTCATCTCTTACATGTTAGGTTCATGTTGATTAGGGATTTATGAATGTTTGTACCATTTAGGACTATTAACTATTAAAACTCAAAATGTGAACTGTCACATTGAATTGAGCACACCCTCATTCACACATGAGAGCAATGTAGATGGACACACTGTCATGTTAACTTGAGATTAACCACACTCAACTGTCTTTGTACTTGAATCCCCATGAATATTGTTTTCCTTCCTGAGATTTACACACTGTCAATGTACTGATTTTGGCACACCCACATTTCTCTATTGATTCCTAACACATTCATACATATTTCAAAAACCTAAGAACAATGTGATTTCTGAGCCTTGACAGCAAACACTGATTCGAATCACGGCACCACTGCTACACTCCTCGACACTGTGTGACTAAACCTAATCTGTGACTGAACCTAGTATATATCATACACACACATGTACAATTAAACCTACACTTTGACTCTCTTCACACACATGTACCTTATCTACAAACATACATAAAACTGAACCTGAGACACTCTTACTGCTGTACACATACACTTATGTTAAAAACTGAGAACCATATTGGTTCACAGGGACACTCTTGCACACACACCCATATCATTTACCCTCACTAACCCACTGCTTTCCTATACACTTTCATGTATAGTACACACTACACAAATTGACACACACACCACCTAAACACCGAATCTGAGATGGATTTACACATCTCACACACCCTTGAGTATATTTTTGTCATTGTTACCAAGCTGTATGCATAGCTATATTGAGAATTGATGTTCGTACATTAGGTTCACATGTTAACACTATCTGCCCACTTTTTCTTTTTCCAATTACCAAGCCAAGTTCATTTGTATATAATTGAATGCATGTATGTAATGCAACCCTTAACCCCTTAAATTGAAATGCTATTTAATTTCATATTTCATATGTAAACCACCATGCCATGTAACCCTCCTCTAATGACTACCATGATGTATATAGATAATTGTAGAGTATAGATGCATGTTACATATATCATAACTCGTCTACTTCTAAAATGTAAATAGATGTAACCTTGTTAACTTGTGCCATGTTCTAGTGTAATCTATAACTAGTGTTTGATTTCCCCTTTGTTGTGCACCTCCATGTTCATAGACACACATAGCTCTACATGGAATCCTTTCTCTCTCATTATATAATGTTGATTATAGCTCAATGTTAATGTACCCTTGATGTGTGGCTTGATGTGTTTGACTTGTATAGCTTGGTTGGTGTGTGCTTGCTAGGATAGACTGGTTAGGCTTAATGAGACTTGATTGGGTTAGGAGTGGCCTAGTTGACCTAATTTGACTAGTGTAGTTGACTAGGGTTGACCAAGTGTTGACTTTAGTCTAGTTTGACCTAGACAGCATGCGTTTGCATTGTAGATTACATTTATCATACCCTGTATACATCTTGACTTGTGTTGCTCTAAATAGGAGTCAGATACCTCTTCTCGGGCTGTATATTCTACAGATATTCACGGCGTAGGCAAGTCCATTCTCTAATCATTTTATAACTTGCTTAGAATTATATTCCTGCTCTAGTTTACCTTATTTGATGTTGTCACGATATTGTCACGGATTGGTACCATATTGATCCCTACATTGAGATGTTATCCCCTTCGGGATCATCGGATACATCATGTCGTGTGTTTTCTGTACATCATGTATTTTTCGCTCTCATGTTATTCATGTTTCTCATATACTTTATGCTCGCTCGTGTACTCTCTTGTGCTCTCATGTTCGGTCATGTTTCTCGTGTATTTCATGTATAACCTATACTTCATGTGTACCCTTCATGGGCCTTCATGTGGAATTCATGTGTACTCAGTTCTGAGCCCTCATGTATAGTTCATATACATCCATCTATGGGATTTCATGTGAAAATTATGTACGTAACATAACTTGTCTGGATCCTTGTGTATTGTTTGAGGTATGGGGGAGTATAAATAGTCATGTGAACAATTCCAAAGTAGTATAACCATGTGCGCCTCTTTAGTATATTTATGTGCAAATCCAGCCATTCACATGTCTACTTTGTACTCTAAATCACTAGTCACTGGTAGCTCTCTACTTATAGTAGATATTTCCATTACAGTTCTCTCTATTTACATCATGTACTTTCTTTCAGTTTCATGTATCGTACTCTCTTACATGTTTATATTTTCTAACCTATTATGATCTGCGTGAGATGTATTGTGCTCGCTCCCGTCCTGACTGGACCTGTTGAAAATTTTACAGAGGATGATGAGGAACCCTGCACCCCTTACTATGGAGCTTGCCTAGATGATACTTGCGACCTGGACCCCTGGGAGGTTCAGGCAGCAGCTGAGGATGATACCCATGCTTAGTATAGATTGCTTAGACTTTTCTTTCTCTTTATGATTAGTTGTTGTCCTTGATTTCAGAATTGTATAATTTGGAGATGTTGAGATTGGTAGTTGTTAACTTGTGTTTATTTTACTTTGTTGTACCTTAGTTGAGGATTTCCTTATCTATTTTATCGTGATATATTCTACCTTAGATTGTGATTGAGTTGTACCTCTGTGATTAGCCTTCTTATAGAGAGTATTTCATGTTATATTAGTTATAGTTCATGACCTAGAACAGCGTTCTACCGTCGACACTGCGGCGTAGGCTGGGCGCTGTTACGTACTCGTACCCTCGCAGTGGGTGCGGGTCGTGACACATTTTTAGTGGTGGCCCATACAGGTCAAGTTTGTGTAGTGGTATTCGAACTAGAGTATCACTACAGCCTGTAGTAGGATTAGAATTTTTTTCTTGAGTTACTCAATCACATTAGGAAAAACTCTTAACTGAATTCCTGCCATCTAAATTCCTGTTGAAGATTGCTTCCTTGAAATAACTGTCCTCCCTTGAATTATCGTTTCTATCTCAGTATTGATTCGTTGTTTGATCTGTCTCCAGGATGGTGATTGAGACACGATCGCATCACTCTGGCCCAGCAGACGCTGGTGAGAGGCCCACCACCCCTCGCCCGATTGTGGATGCTTGGACAACAGCACTTTCTGTTTCTGCTCATATAGGAGCTTCTGCAGCTTTTGGGAGTGCACCTCCACAAGTCCGGAGTTCTTCCTCCGTCATTCCGGATATGTATCAGCAGCAGTTACCTTCAGGGATAGTAGATGCAACTCAGATGTTTACCCTTTTCCAGCGATTCCTGGAGACTCAGCAGCAGATGCAGCAGAGCCAGACTGCTAAATTCTAACAGAGCATACCAGATACTCACCAGTTGGTCAGGACAATAGTAGAACTGGTGGCTGCTCAGCCACTGGGAGGTCAGATGCAGCCGTATCAGCCGAGGATTCCAGACATCTAATCCTTTAAGAAGATGGGACCCCGGGACTTCAAGGGTACAGAGGGCATGATATAGGCTGACGATTAGATAGAGCATATTGAGGAGATATTTCGATTGGCACAGATACCAGCTGGATTACAGATCGAGGCAGTCGCCAGTCAGATGCAGGACTTGGCTCGTACTTGGTACCAGACGGACCCGAGGGTTGATACAGCCGGTCAAACTTGGGCAACGTTCAAGAAACTGTTCAAGAAGAAAATTTTTCCCGATACAGCACTCGGTGCCTTGGAGGCATAGTTCAAAAGCTTGGTTCAAGGGAACTAGACCGTTGAGGAATACGCCGGGGAGTTCTGCCGTTTGGGTAGATTCGTTGAGTATCTTACTGAGGCCGGGAAGGCGAGGAGGTTGCACAGGGATTTAATCAGGAAGATTAGGTCGTATACCAAGAGCGGTCGTGACGCCACTTTTGAGCAGATTCAGGTAGGAGCCATGGCAGCGGAGGACGATATTGGGCTGAAGGAGAAAAGGACGCGAGACACTCAGGGAGCTAGTGGCAGTACGGGCCCGGCCAAGAGGCCCCACTTATAGATTCAACAGCAGTATTTGCAGCAGAGGCCCCGCTTACAGATTCAACGACAGTATCCACAGCAGATGTCCCATTTACAGATTCAGCAGCAGTATCCACCACAGATGCCCCATCTGCAGATTCAGCAGCAGTATTAGCAGCCAAGGGTCTACTCTCAACAGCAGCAGTTTTAGGACCATACACCCTTTCAGCAGGTGCAGCAGCAACAGAGGCAGCAGTAGGCCCCGGGACAGCAGCTTTTTATCATTTGTCCCTTCTATAAGAGACCAGGGCACGATTGGGGTGAATGTCGGAAGAGGCTGGGCAGATATTTATTTTGCGGAGGATCCGATCATCGGCTGAGAGAGTGTCCTGAGTCATTTGGATAAACAGTTCAGGTAGCAGGAGCTAGGGCTCCGGTAGGCCAACAGAAGGGGTTACCCTTACCAACTCAGCAGCAGAGGTACATGCAGCATCAGCAGCAGGCCAGGAGAGGTCAGCAGGGGCGAGCTTTCGCCAGGACAGTACAGGCCATTGGAGATCTAGTTGCATGTTCCGTTCTTTTGATTACATTTCCACTATTGCCTCTTATAACTGTCTTGAAAATTCGATTCCCTCTGTTTCTTGTTGATCGATCAATTTTGTCCTATTGTCCTTATGTTATGTTTGATTTTCTTCTGAGATAAATCATATGGGCTAGGTCACCTCTGTTATCGGATCTAGAATCTTCGATAGTCGTGTTAGCTGGCATAGTGAGGATATATAGTCAGATTTATGATGTATTTCTCGGGTGTGGGAATTTAAGGTTTTTGCTGCCAAGCATGCGGCAATGCAAAAATTTTAAATACCCTGATTCTAGATGTATGTGCCTTAGTCAAGGACTCTGTGATTATCGTAGCCTTGCTCACTAGCATGACAAAGATTCTGAGTATCATGATTTTGGACAGATGCATATGATTATCGAACTGTGTGATTTTGAGACTATGATTGTGGGGGAGTTTGACCTAGAAGGAGTACTACCATCTTAAATTTTGAGGACATAATTTTTCTAAGGTGGGTAGACTAGTAACACCCAGTTTTCTAAATGAGTGTAATTTTTAAATTTTATGATTTAAATTATTAATTATGATATTTAAATAATAATATAATTTTTAGTAATTTTTAATCATTTTAAAACTATTTAAAAAAACCATGACTTTTGATTTTGATGTGCAGCTAGTGGAACCCTAGAGACTGTTTGCCCTAGAGCCTAACCATGTGATTTGGAATATCTATTTATCATTTTTAGCCTAGGGGTAATTTGGTTAGAATTATTGATTTTTTTATTGGATTGACGGTTGTTGATTTTGACTTTTGCTAGTTGTGATTTAAGAGACTAACCTAGATGTTGACTCTAGTTAAGGTGACTTGATTAGCATGGTGAGACCCTAGTCTAACTTAAATCAACTCAAGTTAGGTTACTTAGGATCAAGTTTGAAATAGGAGGATTGGTGATTTGGTCCATAGACTTGAGACATAGAAATTAGCTCCATGACTTATGAAACTTTGCCCATGGCCCATGACTTGAAACCCTAACCCTAATTTTAATTATTATGACCAGCCACCTAGGGCTATTCCCCCTATAAATAATCTCCTCAGTGATTGTTCTTGCCTCTTTTATGATATTTCAATAAATTGAAGAAAGAGGTAATGTCATTTCTTCCCCAATCCCTAGATTCTTCATTTTTAATCCTTTTTCACTCTAGTCTTTTGCATATGATCCTAATCTAGCCCTATTTTGTGGTCATGGAGAGAAATCTCAGGTTTAAATCAATTTGGAGAATTTGGCTAGCAAGGAGATTCCCCCATTTTTGAAGCTTTTTATTTAAAGCTCAACCAATAGGTGAACCCTCACAATCACCATTAGATTTCAATTTCTTTGCATGAGTGCATAACTCTTGGATTCCCCTAGCTGCTTGCATAGGTTTGGTGTCAAGTCGTGTCCATTTTGTGTCTGTATCGGACACGTTCAGTCTATATACCAAGGTGTTTGATGTATTGCCATAAAGAGAATTTTTTGCTATTTTTTGAATATTTTTGATTGAAATTATTTATTTTATTGTGTTTTTGGTTTTCCCTAACCTCTGAGCCTCTTTCCGAGTCATGTCGTGTCCACACATGGACACGAATATGCCATACAGGCCGTACAGCACGGTCCTGCTGTCTGACACTGAGATCTCGATGATGAGGACACGAAAGGACACGAAAAATTATGGGGATGATGGGGCAATCACTGACACTGTGCTCCCAAAATTTGGAAGCATATGGTTCACCACACGAGGAGAAATCACGTGCGCACTGGACACGCACTATGTGCACACACGCAGAAATCACTCACTGATACGCACATTTTGACACGACACAGCGACGCTTTGTCAGGGTGTAAGGTGACACGTAGGTAGCCCTACCATAGGCAAACCTCTGTGCACAAGCACGAGACATATTTCGCCTTGTGTCGAGAGAACGAAGGCTCGACACGGCCCGATCGCACTGTGTGTTCCAGTCTGCACGTTTGGGTTCGAATAGATTTTGGGACACTTTGGGTCTAGTTTTTGGACACGAAATGAATTGGTAGACACATGCACATACACTAGTATCATTACCAACCATTAATTCATAGCAATAGCATGTTTTTGATTTTCGATTTCAAGTTTCCTATTTTTACTGATACACAGTTTCTTTAATTTGAATTCTGAGTTTAATTTACATTTAAACTGTTTGATTAATGTTTAATTACCATGTTAAATTCATCCACACATGTAATAGTGTAATGCAATGTTGAGTCATGGGTTGGTGTGAGGAAAACAGGGAATTGGGAGTTCAAAATTTTGGTTTCAGATTGGGTTTCCCCCAATATCTCTGATACTGTACAGTACCAGAGAACTAGTTCTCTGTTTTCATTTTAAATTCATAATCTTGATGATTAATTCAAGATGTTAGTTGTTGTTTAACATTCTATTATCTTGCCTAACCTGTAGGCTATGGATTAGGGTTTTGTTTTGAGTGAGTTGGTTGAGTTTGGTGTTCGAACTTGTCATTTCAAAAATTGTATACATGTAGCACTTAAACATTGGTTTTGAATGATTAGTTGTATTTCAAGTTTTAAAATACAATGTTTGAACTGTACACATAGCTGAATGATGGAGATTATGTTAGGGTTTCATCTCTTGTATGTTAGGTTCATGTTGATTAGGGATTTATGAATGTTTGTAATGTTTAGGACTGTTAACTATTAAAAACTGGAAATGTAAACTGTCACATTGAACTGAGCACACCCTCATTCACACATGAGAGCAATATAGATGGACACAGTGTCATGTTAACCTGAGATTAACCACACTCAACCGTCTTTGTACTTGATTCCCATGAATACTATTTTCCTTCCTGAGATTTACACACTGTCAATGCACTGATTTTGGCACACCCACATTTCTCTATTGATTACTAACACATTCATACATATTTAAAAAACCTGAGAATAATGTGATTTCTGAGCCTTGACACCAAACACTGATTCGAATCACTGTACCCCTGCTACACTCCTCGATACTGTGTGACTGAACCTAATCTGTGACTGAACCTAGTATATATCATACACACACATGTACAATTAAACCTATACTTTGACTCTCTTCACACACATGTACCTTATCTACACACAAAAAAAGAACCTGAGACACTCTTACTGCTTGTACACATACACTTATGTTAAAAAATGAGAACCATATTGGTTCACAGGGACACTTTTGCACACACACCCATATCATTCACCCTCACTAACCTACTGCTTTCCTGTACACTTTTATCTATGGTACACACACACTACACAAATTGACACACACACCACCTAAACACTGAATCTGAGATAGATTTACATATCTCACACACCCATGAGTATATTCCTGTCATTGTTACCAAGCTGTATGTATATTGAGAATTGATGTTAGTACATTAGGTTCACATGTTAACACTATCTATATGTGCAAGTATGTCCATTTTTCCTTTTTCCAATTACCAAGCCAAGTTTATTTGTATATAATTGAATGCCTGTATATAATGCAACCCTTAACCCCATAAATTGAAATGCTAGTTAATTTCAGATTTTATATGTAAACCACCATGCTATGTAACCCTCCTCTAATGATTGCCATGATGTATATAGATAATTGTAGAGTATAGATGCATGTTACATATATCATAACTAGTCTACTTCTAAAATGTAAATAGATGTAACCTTGTTAACTTATGCCATGTTCTAGTGTAATCTATAACTAGTATTTGATTTCCCCTTTGTTGTGCACCTCCATGTTCACACACACACATAGCCATACATGCAATCCTTTCTCTCTCATTATATAATGTTAATTATAGCTCAATGTGAATGTACCCTTGATGTGTGGCTTGATGTGTTTGGCTTGTATAGCTTGGTTGGTATGTGCTTGCTTGGATAGACTGGTTAGGCTTAGTGAGACTTGATTGGGTTAGGAGTGGCCTAGTTGACCTAGTTTGACTAGTGTGGTTGACTAGAGTTGACCAAGTGTTGACTTTAGTCTAGTTTGACCTAGACAGCATGCAGATGCATTGTAGATTATATTTATCATCCCCTGTATACATCTTGACTTGTGTTGCTCTAAATATGAGTCAGATACCTCATCTCGGGCTGTATATTCTCACAGATATTCACGGTGCAGGCGAGTATTCTATGATCATTTCATAACTTGCTTAGAATTGTAGTCCTGCTCTAGTTTACCTTATTTGATGTTGTCACGATATTGTCACGGATTGGTACTATATGGATCCCTACATTAAGATGTTATCCCCCTCGGGAGCATCGGATACATCATGTCGTGTGTTTCATGTACATCATGTATTCCTCGCTCTCATGTTATTCATGTTTCTCATGTGCTCCACGCTCGTTCGTGCTCGCTTGTGTACTCTCATGTGCTCTCATGTTCGGTCATGTTTCTCGTGTATTTCATGTATAACCTATACTTTATGTGTACCCTTCATGGGCCTTCGTGTGGAATTCATGTGCACTCAGTTCTGAGCCCTCATATATACTTCATTTACATCCATCTATGGGCTTTCATGTGAAAATCATGTACGTAACATAACTTGTCTGGATCCTTGTGTATTGATTGGGTATGGGGGAGTATAAATAGTCATGTGAACAATTCCAAAGTAGTATATCCATGTGCGCCTATTTAGTATATTCATGTGCAAATCCAGTCATTCATATGTCGACTTTGTACTCTAAATTACTAGTCACTGGTAGCTCTCTACTTATAGTAGTTATTTCTATTACAGTTCTCTCTATTTACATCATGTACTTTCTTTCAGTTTCATGTATCGTACTCTCTTGTATGTTTATATTTTCTAACCTATTATGATCTGCACGAGATGTATTATGCTCGCTCCCGTCCTGACTGGACCTGTTGAAAATTTTACAGAGGATGATGAGGAACCCTACACCCCTTAC
>JANAVB010015200.1:9564331-9635328 GCA_029216955.1 Iris pallida
GGACATGTAATCCCCCTAAATTTTTTATGAATTTTTATTTATTTACATTTAAGTTTTACAGTATTTTTCTATATTATTAAATAGCAAATGAACTTCTAGTATTTTATTTTACTGTTTAAAAGGGAAATTTTAATACAAAGGTTTTTTCTTTTATATATACACATATATATATATATATATAGGTATAAAAAAATTACAAATGCCATAGTATGTAGCACATTTTATACATTAAACTATATACACATATGTATATACATGAGATATATGAGTGTACATATAAATATACGCAGCTTGTAGTATTTTTATATGTATATATGATTTACATATAACTATGTGTATACTGTGCTTGGATATATATATATATATATATATATATATATATATATTTTATATATATATATATATATATATATATATATATATATATTATATATATATATATATATATATTACTTCTACTAATGCGTCAAAGGGCGCAGACAGCAGCTTAACCTCCACCTGATCGCTGACGAGATCGGGCTCATTATCAAAGACCAAAGGGGTATCCAAGTTGCGGCGGCTAACTTCTACTCTCGGTTGTTCACTAAAGACGTCATAACCAGGGACGAGGAATTTCCCGCAAAGATCCCTTGCCTGATCGACGAAAGAGACAACACCCATATGGAGCTTCCCCCTTCTGAACGAGAGGAAGATGCTGTTTGGGCTCTAGACGACCACACCGCCCCTGGACCTGAATGTTTCATTGGCGTGTTCTTCAGATCGTGTTGGGACATCATCAAGTTGGATATCCATGTGGTGGCCATCGCATTTTTCCAAGGATCCAGTTATCCCAGATCTATTTCCTTCGCTAACCTGTCCTTATTCCCAAACAGGAAAACCTGGAGACCTTCAAAGATTTTCGACCGATAAGCCTGTGCACCATCACGAACAAAATTATCTCCAAGATTAATACCAACCGTATGACTGAGATCCTTCCCAAAATTATTTTCGATGAACAGAGCGGCTTTGTTCGCGACAAAAATATTCTTGATAATATTTTAATGGCCCACGAGATGATCAATTGCATAAAATTACCAGCCAGAGACGGGAATATTGCTATCAAATTAGACATAGAGAAGGCATATGAGAGGCTGGACTGGCAGTTCATTATTTGGGTTTTCAGGGCCTTCGAGTTCTCGGAAACCTGGACCAACATCGTGTGGAGATTGATAAGCAATTCCTGGTTCTCTACAGTTATTAACGGCCAAGACGATGGCATCTTCAAATCGACTCGTGGTATCAGACAAGGAGATCCTTTATCCTCCACCATCCTTATCATCACGGCCGAAGCTTTGAGTAGAAACCTGAATAAAATGGTAGGCACTCCGAACTTCAAGCACTTTCACACAGCAAGCGGATGTCCGATCATCACCCACCTAGAGTATGTCTATTATATCCTTATTTTCTCCTCAGGGGACATCGGGTCTGTGGAAGTGGTCCACAACACGTTGCAGAGATATACTAGATGCTCTGGTCAGCGGGTCAACCCCAACAAGAGTGTCATCAACATCTACCATAAGACTAACAGAGATAACACCTCTATCCTTACCAACATTAATTCCTTCTCCGTTGCGTACCCTCATTTCTTCTACTTAGTGTGCCCGTTGGTTTACGGAAGATCCAGCTCGATCATATTCGAAGGGCTGGTGGGAAAAATTAGAAAAAAAACTCGAGGGGTGGCATAATGCCACGCTATCGCCGGGAGAAAAGATGATTCTGATTCAACATGTGCTCTCCTCCATCCCCATACTCACATTAGCCGCCTGCTTCCCCCTAAGAAAGTTCTTATTTCTATTGAAAACCTCTCTGCCAACTTTCTCTGGGGCCACAGTGACGGTAAGGACAAGCATCACTGGTCGAGCTAGGACACCATGGCCAAACCAACCGATGAGGGTGGCCTCGACTTTTACAGACTGTCGCACATTGTTGACGCCTTCTCGATGAAACTATGGTAGAAGATCCGAGTGAGTAGTAACCTTTGGGCACGGTTCATGAAGGCCAGTTACTTCAAACGCACTCACCCGTCCACAGTTGACTACAATTGTAGATCCTCTGCCTCCTGGCGGAGCATCCTATATGGTCAGAGCCTCACTGAGCCCTATATCTGCCTACAGCTGGGGTCTGGCGAATCATCTCTCTTCTTCAAAAGGTAGGTCGAGATAATTTCCTCATCCAGCATTCGACATCCCCTTCCAGCAGTACGATCCGCGAACTGTGGGACCCGGGCGACTAGAACTGGAATAGAGTTCGAGATTGGATCGGGGAAGAAACGGTAGCTACGGTCCTAGCCTCAGGACTGAAGATCAGCACACACTGTGACGAGCTTTCGTGGTCCCTTACGGCCAACGGTCACTTCTCGGTTGCATCGGCCAGAAGTGTTATGCGCAAAACAGGAACGACTTCCTCCATCATTGGTCCGTTCTGGCAGTCTTGCATTCCCAAAAATGGTCCTTTCTTATGTGGAGAGCTTTTCGTCGGAAGCTCCCCACAGATGACACACTTAATCTCATCGATTTTAGTTTAGCATCTGCGTATCATTGATGCACAGAAAGACAATCAGAAATGGTGGACCATATTTTCAACTATGGAGAGTCTTCTGAAAGGGTGTGGGCAGCCCTATCTCTTCATTGTAATCAGAACCAGGATATTGGAAGATTCAACGATCTTCTGGCCACCTGGGCTAACACTCTTATGGCTACCAGATAGTTGCAATCGCCATCACGTGGGTGATCTGGAAGAACCGCAACAAATTTATATATGAGGGCCACCATTATTTGTCCAACCAACTCATCCGGGAAGTGCTTAGACAAATCCACAAAGTCAGCAGACACTGCAAGCACCACCTTGAGGACTTCTAGCGGTCCTTACTCTCCTGACTTTTGTGTGGGCCATGGCTCCGCCACCCGCCTTCTACCTGTTCCTTCTATCTCTTTTTTTATGCTTAGTTTTGCGCTTACTTGTAAAGGCTTCGGCATTTTGCACCTTATGATGAACAAAATGGAGAGGTTTTATTGTATATATATATATATATATATATATATATATAAACAAAAACAAATATATATATATATATATATATATATATAAAGAAAAAAAGAAATATTAGTTTCTCGCGATATCCGAAGATCTCGCGAGATGCCAACCCTGGATACCTCGCAACCCCCCCAGATGTTCCTAACCAACTAACAGTTGGTATACATATATATTTGCAGACAAAGAAAAAACCACACGAAAAAACCTAATCCGTAAACTCTAACCAAAATCCTCTTGACCAGGCGCCGCCCTTGCCCCTGTGCGCGTGCCGACCTCCGGCCAGCCCTCAGCCAAGATGCGCGACTGCAGCAGTAGCAACAAAGGCGACGGACAGCGCCAGAACGCACAGTTATAACAACAGTGACTGTGAGGTTTTGGGCCAACTTCCTTGCGAGGTTTCTTCGTGCATACTCGACCAATCCTCGAGCCGTTTCTTCTGTTATGAATCTAACCTATTCGTCTTCAAATCTATTGATAGTTTAGGATTAAATCGAATAAAAAATGAGTTGAAATCGACACTAACATTGACAAAAAATATTGTTTCGTAACAACGAACATGGCAGTCCAAACCCCGACTTGGAAGGCCAAATCTGGTCAATCCAATGAGAAACCTAAAAATATATTTGAATAACCTTGCAGAATACCTAAAGGGATACAAAACCTTTTTATAGAAATCGATTTCGATGACTATGCGTCGAAAAATCGGTCTTCCAATATTGATAAAAAACTGTTTTCAAACAGTAGAAAATTTTAGGAAATTTTTCGATACGGCATGCGCCCCGACAAACCGGGCAACGTGGTCGCAATCCATGAGCATCGAAAGACGCGTATGGATGTTGTCAACATGTAGGATTTGATGGAACTCAATTTCGTTGACATGCGCAACGAAATCAAGGCGTATCCGTCGAGATACCCCGTATTGGCTCCTTTGTAAAATAGCCTATAACTTCGTGCACGTTCGTCATCTAGGGACAAAACTTATGCCAACTGGACCGTATCATTTATATGGTCCTGTATGCCAATTTTGGTCTGATTCTGAGAAGGTCGATCGGAACGCCCTTTTGGCGGGCATACGACCGATCCAACGGACGAATTTGTGTACGGCCCACCGTAATTCAAATTTGGACATACAGTTGGGTTCGTTTCGTCAAATCGGACCCGTAGACATATCGTTTGACGACTTTAGAGACCATAGATACTAACACATTTTTCGGTGCAAAGCGAGTCCAACGACGGACACCATTTTGTCCCAAAATTACTGTTTTGCCCCTGTATCCAGAATTGGACTTATGGGTAGTCTATCCTAGCTAATTTGACTATTCTAAATACGTTGATAATATCTGTTTCAGTCTCCGAAGACTATTGTGCAGTTGGACTTTTGTGTGGCACTGAGTGGTTGGTATTATCGGTTTCACTAGCAAAGGACCCTAAGCGAGTACATTTGTTGTTTGTTTTCGATATTGATTATTACTATATTTTATTGTTAGTCATTCTATATTTGATTCTTGTTTCTTTTATATTTTGTCGTATTTTTTACCTGTAGAGTCGGAAAGGGGAAGTACCAAAGATATGTGATCTGACCTTATACATTGTAGACATCATAGACATTGTAGACATCATAGACATTGTTTATTTCCTTTAAAGTAGATATCGTAGATATTGTTTAATTCTTGTAAAGTAGACATCGTAGACATTTTTTATTCTATTACAAAGTAGACATTGTAGACATTGTTTAGACATCATAGACATTGTGGTGTAACTGTCCCTAGACCGATCACATATCAAAAAGGTACTTCAAATAATTAGAAAGTATTTTCTTTGGTTTATTTCTTTTACAATGAATTTCTTGTCTACTTTTTTCATGTCTTTTCTTACTTATTTTCAAATATTGTATTTTATGGCTAACCTCTGTTTTATAGTCGTTATCATATATTGGAACTGTATTAAATGAATTGTACTCGTTCCGTTCCTGACTGAAACCAACATTTTTTAGGTTAGCCGTGATTACGCTTAGCATTGAGGAGACAGGGGTACTTGCAGGCCAAAACCTAGAGATTAGTTGAATAGTTATGTTATGGACATTTTAATATTTGTAAGAGTTTATATTTTCCTCAAATGTAAAACTTGTGAATATTGTTAGTTTAATTTAGTTATTGTGAATGAGTAAAAAGTTATTATTTATGTGATGTGGACATCATGGCCTTGACAGTATTCTACCGTTGATACTGCGGTGTAAGCTGGCTTGGACACGTACTCGTATCTCGAAAGCAGGTACGGGTCGTGATAAGTTTTTGTGGTAGCCCATACAGGTCCATTTTTGCAAATCATACGAACTCGTGGTAGTACTTAAGTTAGTCGTACTATTGCGAGCCTGCGACTAGGAAGTGCTCATTCACAATTAGGATTGAATTGATTTAAGAGAATGACTAGGACTAGGAGTCTCTTATTCAAATTGACCGTTGGGTAGTTAAGGTTGTTATGTAGGCCATGCAATTTAGGTAACACTACAACAAAAAGACCTATTAATGACGCTTGATAAGTGGATTTTATGACGACTAATAACGAAGCGTCATCAATGTTCATCAAGACTATATTCTATGACAGTTTTCTATATAAACGTTATTGATTGTCTCTCAGTGATACGAGCGTTATGAAAAAAACACCAAATATATATACTTTTGTGTGTTACTTTTGGCTTGTGTTTGTGGCTATCCTAGATTGCTAGAATAGGCTTGGTTAGGCCTAAGAGTTGACTTAACCTAGATTAGACTTGATTGGACTGGGATTGACCTAGTTGACTAGTGTATTTGACCATAGTTGACGAAGAGTTGACTTTGACGCAGAATGACCTAGAATTGACTAACCTAGACAAGTTGACCGTTGTTGACCAAACCCTAGATAGTTTGACCACAGTTGACCTAGTTTGACGGTATAGTTGACCATAGTTAACCAAGAGTTGACTTTGACCTAGATTGACCTAGAAATCATGTAGATGTATTGTATACTTCATTTATAACCCCTTTGTATACATCTTGACTTGTCTTGCTCTAAATAGGAGTCAGATACCTCTTTCGGATAGTACATTCTCACAGACATTCAGATCGCAGGCGAGTACATTCTCTGATCATTTTATACTTGTTATGACTTATATCTTGCTCCAGACTACTTTACTTGATGCTGTCTCGTTGGTAACACGGATTGGTACTATATGGATCTTTTCATGAGATGTTATCCCTCTCGGGAGGATCGGGTACTTCATGTCTTGTGTGTTTCACTTACATCATGTACTCTCATGCTTCTACTATCATGAATCTGCTTGTGACTCATGTACCCTCATGAATCCCAGAGCCTTCACGAATCAAATTCATGAATCACTCATTATGAGCCAGTAGTGTAATCATGAATCTTAACATAACTTGAATGGATCCTTGTGTATTGATTTGGGGATGGGGGAGTAGAAATAGTCATGTGAATAATTCCAAAGTAGTGTAATCATGAATCAAATCCATAGTATAATCATGAATCATTCCCAGCCATTCACATGTCTATTTTGTACTCTGATTCACTAGTCACTTACCGTTCCTTACTTATAGTAGATATTTCTAGTTACAACTATTTCTCTTACTTCATGTACATTTCTTTACAGCGTTTCATGTATCTTATTCTATTGTTAGATTTACATTTCTGTCATGATATGAACTATTGAAATGTATTGTGCTCGCTCCTGTCCTGACTACACCTGTTGAAAATATTACAAAGGATGAGGATGAGGCTTTCTGTCCTACCTACTATGGAGCAGGCATAGACGACACTTGCAACCTGGACCCCGTGGTTCAGGCAGCTGCTGAGGATGACACCACTGCTTAGAGTAAATAGTTTAGTCTATTATTTTCTTTTTTCTTGTTTTTGTGTTCTGAAGTTGTATTATTGGGACCTTGTGTTATTCTGGATGTTGTGGAGATGTTATCTTAGACACTTAGACCTCTCTCTTGTTTATGTTTCAGTTTGTGGTTTTAGATCATATCTATCTATCTATTATTCGTACTTCTTCCTTAGTTGTGATTGAGATTATACATCTTATATTGTTCCTCCATTCGGAGAGTATAAACTGTGCAAGTACCTTTAACTGTTAGATGTATGCGACCTAGGACAGCGTTCTACCGTCGACACTGCGGCGTAGGCTGGACGTACCCACTTTTCGTGCCCTTACACTAGGGTGCAGGTCGTGACACATTTTTAGTGGTGGCACATGCAGGTCGAGTTTATGTAGTGTTATTCGAACTAGAGTATCACTACAGCCTGCAGTAGGAGTAGAATATTTTGAGGTATTCAATCACATTAGGAAAAGCTCTTAACCTGATTCTTGTTATCTAAATTCTTGCTGCTTTAATGCTTCCTTTTGAAATAAACTGTCCTCCCTTGATTTATCGCTTCTATCTCAGTATTGATTCCTTGTTCCATCTGCCTCCAGGATGGTGATCGAGACACGATCGCATCGTACTGTCCTACCAGACGCAGGTGAGAGGTCTGCCACCTCTCGCCCGATTATAGATGCTGGGACCGCAGCTCCTCCCATCACTTCGCATGTCAGAGTTTCTGTAGCTTTTGGGGTTGCGCCTCCACCTGTTCAGAGGTCTTTTCCCATCATTTTGGATACATTTCCTCAGTCGGCACCTATGGGATCAGTTGATGCAGTACAACTGTTTACTTTCTTCCAGCAGTTTATGGAGGCTCAGTAGGCTCAGCAGCAGCATCAGACGAAAGAGTTCAGTCGGGGCATCGATATGGCCCTGACGACGGTTGAGAAGTCTACAGCTCAGCCTCCGGCAGGTCATCAGCAGCATCAGTAGAAGGAGAAGGGCATACAAGATTTTCCAAAAGATGCACCCACGAGACTTCAGGGGCACAGAGGGCATCTTGTACGCAGACGAGTGGATCGAGCACATGGAAGAGATCTTCAGGCTAGCGAAGATTCTATAGAGACTACAGATTGAGGCGGCAGCTAGTATGATGTCGAACTTGGCTCGCATATGGTACCAGACAGATCCGAGGGTTGGTACAGCTG
This sequence comes from Iris pallida, assembly GCA_029216955.1. Taxonomy (NCBI): domain Eukaryota; kingdom Viridiplantae; phylum Streptophyta; class Magnoliopsida; order Asparagales; family Iridaceae; genus Iris; species Iris pallida. The sequence continues at coordinate 9,572,469 of JANAVB010015200.1, forward strand.
GGCAGACTTGGGCAGCTTTTAGGAAGCTGTTCAAGGAGAAGTTTTTCCCCGATGTAGCGCTTGGTGCCCTCGAGACGCAGTTTGAGGCTTTGGTACAGGGCAGTCAGACTGTCGAGGTGTACGCCGGGGAGTTCTGCCATCTGGGCAGATTTATTGAGGGGCTTTCTGAGGCGACGAAGGCCCGAAGGTTTAGGAAGGGGCTAGTCAAGGAGGTGAAGTCCTACACCAGGAGTGCCCGCAGTGCCACTTTTGAGGAGATCCTGGTGGGTGCCCTAGTAGCGGAGGATGACCTTGAGCTGAGGCTCAAGAGGGGACGAGACACTCACGGTGCCAGCAGCAGTGGAGTCCAGGCCAAGAGGCCTCACTTTCAGCACCAGCATCTGCAGGGGCAGCAATTCCAGCCACAACAGATTCAGAAGCAGCAGCAGAGGCCTGTTCAGTAGTACTTTCAGGGCCAGGGACATACACCTTACCAGCAGCAGTCCACCAGTTGTGCTTACTGCAAGAAGCTGGGGCATGGATGGAGTGAATGCAGGAAGAGGCTAGGCAGATGCCTACTCTGTGGAGCTGCAGACCATCAGCTGAAGGAGTGCCCTATGTTCTCGGCACGTTCAGGGCAGGGAGCAGGAGCCAGGGCTCCAGTAGGTCAGCAGAGGGGACCAGCCTTGCAAACACAGCAGCAGAGGTTTGTCCAGCACCAGCAGCAGGCCAGGGGAGGCCAGCAAGGGCGGGCTTTTGCCATGATAGCCGAGGATGCACAGGCCATTGGAGATCTTGTTGCAGGTTCCGTTCTTCTCGATTCTACTTCTGCATTTTCCTCCTTATAACTGTCTTGATATTCGATTCCATCTGTTCCTTGTTGGTTGATAAATTTTTTCTAGTATTCTATTGTAATGTGATTTTTCTTCTGAGATAAGTCGTATGGGCTGGGTCGCCTCAGTTATGGGATCTAGAGTCTTCTATAGTCATATTAGCTGGCATAGTGAGGACATATAGTCAGATTTTGGATGTATTTCTCGGATGTGGGAATTTAAGATTTTCGCTGCCAAGCATGCGGCAATACAAAATTTTTAAATACCATAATTCTAGAGGTATGTACCTTAGTCGAGGACTCTGTGATTATCGTAGCCTTGCACACTAGTATGACGTAGATTCTAAGTATCATGATTTTGGACAAACGCATATGATTATCGAATTGTGTGGTTTTGAGACTTCGATTGTTGGGGTGATGACTTAGAAGGAGTACTACCATCTTAATTTTGAGGACGAATTCTTCTAAGGGGGGTAGACTTGTAACACCCACTTTTCTAAAATAAGGGTAATTTTAAAATTTTATAATTATAATCATTTAATAATGATATTTAAACCATGTTTTGATTTTTGGTGATTTTTAATCAATTTAAAATTATTTAAATCAATAACTTGTGATTTTGATGTTTTGCTAGTGTAACCCTAGAGACTGCATGACATAGAGACTAACCTTGACCATGGGGACCTAACCATGTGATTAGGATGACTAATTACAAATTTTTTAGCCTAAGGGTATTTTGGTCATTTTGACAATTTTGTGAAATTGTAAATTGAATTAATTAAATATGTGCTAATTAATTATTTAAGACTTGACCTAGAATCTTAGCCTAATCTAGATTAGCCTTGAGTCTAGAATCTTGATTAGGATATCCTACTAAGTTATAAGATTAACAATATCTAGATATTTCTAAGTAGGATATTTTCTCCTTAGGATATTTGTGAAAAAGAAGCCTTAGGACGAAATTGAACCAATATGAGGACTTAGAATTGGGTGGAAAAGCCATAGCCACTCATCTACATCTAAAACCTAACCCTAATTCATCTAGTGGCAGCCACAAATAGTAATCCCCCCTCCTATAAAGTATCCTTAAGAAAATACTTGCCTCTTTTTACATCTACAAAGAACCCTAACTTGTTCTTCCCCAAATTCCTCCCCCTTTATCCAAATTGAGTCCAAATTGAGTAAAATCAATTGCATCATCATCCCCAACAGTAGAGGAGACTTGTGGCGGCTTGCTAGCAAGGGTTTGAAGTGATTTGACCATTGTGTTTGGAGAAGAACACCTTCCCTTTCCTTATTTTCATTGAGATATACTCTCAATAGGTAAATACCATGAAACCTATATTAAATCATGTTTTCTTTTCATTGATGCATGCATATAGGTATACCCTAGCTGTAGAGTTAGTTTGGTACAAGGTAGTGTCCATTTCGTGTTCGTATCGGACACGTATCAGTGTCCTTAAAAGGGTGTTTGATGAAATGCTTGTAAAAAATTAATTTTTTAATTTCAAATTCTAATTGAACAGATTTGTAGCTTAATATGTGAATAACAATAATCGAGTTGACTGAGCATGAATTGGGCATGTCTTCGTGTCCAAAATGGAAAGGGACACGCAGCACGAGACCCCCGTATTGTGCCCCGCTATACGAGTGTCCCAGTGGACACGACACGCCATGTGGCGTCCTGCCACTTGGTCAAAGGGTCGGGGCAGTGACTGACAGATCACCCCCCAAGCCACTCTTGACCTCGTGTCGTATTGGACACATACTTGCACGCGCACACGATTTGTACTGTACAGTGCAGTGGCAAAATCGACCACGGACACGTACTTCGTGTCACGCGAGGACACGTCGTGGACACTGTGCAGACACATGTGCATGAACCTTGACACCTGGGCTAACTATTGGACATGTGCACGTGACTCAATATGGAGTGTGTCGTGTCCTATTGGGCTCGACACCTCAGCACAAGCCTGTGCACATGCAAGATTTTGAAGCCATGTTTTCCCGTATCTGGATACTTCTGTCCGCTCATGTGGACACAAAATGACACCCCCTGACAGTATACCTAATATATACACCTGTACACTTGTTTTACCCATTTAAATTCGAGTTGTTGTTAATTTTGGTTTCCGAAATTGGTACTTATATGTATCAGTCAGAAATTTGAGTTTGGGTTTAAATGAATGAAAAGTTAAAATGTTAATCTATTTTCTGAGAATTTAAAATACGATGTAATGTTAATGTCCATACAATGAGGTTGAGTGTTTAACTGTGGTTTAGTTTTGAACCTTTGGGCTTTGAATGGAGAGGTGAGTTCGAAAATAAAACTGAAATATAGGGTTGCATTTATGATACAGTGAACTGAAATTGAGTTTTGGATTTAAGGTTGTATATATATATATATATATATTTTTTTTATATATATATATATATATATATATATATATATATATATATATATATATATATATATAAAAATATATATATATATATATATATATATATGTAGTTTGCTGTTTTAATTTTATTGGTTGTTGGTTGAATGTTTAGGGAAAAACTGAATTCAAATTACCTTTAAAACTGAAAACTGAGAATGTGTTGATACACTGTTTTTGAATTGGGTTAAATGAACTGAGGATAATGGGTTTTAAGTACATCGTTTTCTGATTTTTTATAGTTGGTATTTTGGGATTCATTCCTGAGATTAATACACATGGATTCATGTAGATTTTTCCCGGTTTCTAGTTATACAGTGATTGGGTTTTATTGTTTTGTAATCAAATTTGATTTAGGTTTTATGGGGTTGAGTATTAAATAAAAAAACTGAATTCTAAGTTGAGGTTTGACATCCATATGTTAACTTGTAGTAACCCTGTCAACTGTACACTATATGTTCCATTCACACTTGACACTTGACACATACGGCTGCCAAACTTCACACACATTCAAAACTGAGACACACACACACCCCCTTCACTCCCTCTCTCTTTGCTCACAGTCACTCACTCACTATGCTCACACACACACTCACTTATGTATTATCCCCCTTCCCTCTTATATTATATATATATATATATATATATATATATATATATATATATATATATATATTGTAAGTCCTAAAAATCAAGTTGCATCCATCAAATAGGCAGAGAAGTCTAAATTGCGCACCCTTCAATGAACTGCGCTGTAGACAGACTGCGCTACAAATCAAACGTGCGAGGCTAAACTGCGCTAATGCCCGAGCGCGCTACGCTGACGTGGCAACACCATCATTACCTGACAGGAAGATCAAATCTTCTGACAGCCTGATAGCCCAAAAAGTGAGGAGTCTATTCGTTTATTGTGCAGCACAGCGCTCGAGAACAACTGTACAATCCAGCATAGTCTGCTAGTCCAACCTGAGCGCAGTCTGCCAGATCCTCCTTAGCGCAGTTTGACCAAGTCCAAATCCCAGCGTGGTCCAGCTGTCCGAATCCCAGCGCTATCCATTGACCAGAGCTGAGCGCAATCTGAAGCTAGCGCTATTCGAGTGGCGCGATCCATCAAACTTTTTGAAGATAACTGATATTTGTTACGTGGCTTACATGCCATCAATTGGTCGCCACGTGGCAACCGTCTGTACACGACCAAGCGTATTTCAATCAAACAATGCCACGCGTCTGAATACGGTTAGCCCACGATCGAGCAACTGTCCAATGGCCAGCGTAGTTTGTAGTTTACGTAGTCTGTCTCCAGCACAGTTCATTGTGCGCAATCCAGAATAACTGTAAAATAGTTATTTCTAGAACTCTATAAATAGAGTTTCAAGTTCTTCATTATGGGGGATCATTATTCAAGATCATCAGAGATCTGGAGTTCTTGTCCAAGTGCTGCTGTATTCTTCAGAGGCTGTCGTCTTCAAAGTTCACATCGTCCAAGGATTAAAGCGATCATCTTCAGATCGGATTCCTACAGTTGTACTTTTCCAGAATTCATTGTACTCTTATACTATTCTTTAAAGTTTGTGAAATAAAAGACTTATGTTTTTTGCAAACAAAATGGCAACTCTGCTGGGGACAACTTTCTCCTCCGACGAGGAAGTGACAACTCAATGTGACGCTGCGTCTATCGAAAAGATGCAGAAGACGCTGGTTGTGAAGGTCAACAAGACTGTCTACGAAGCGATGATCAACTCTGGGGCTACTCGACGCACAGTGACCTCTGCCAAGAATAAGGTCCATTCAGTGTGGACCCCGAAGTCCTCTGGGCAACTGGCGGTTTCTTCTGACAGGAGGCCAGTATCCACTTCTACCCTTGCGCAGTTCACCACCCACTCCGCCAAAGCACAATCTAAAGCTCCTGCGGTCCAAGCGCAATACGCTACTCCCCTTGCCACAGCGCAATCTACGACTTATGCTGCTGTGGCAAAGTCCAAGACTCCTCTTTCTCTGGCGCAGTTGGCAGTCTTTTTCCCTCCTGTGCAATCCACTACTTCTTCAACCAGAGCGCAATTTAAGCCCTCTATAGCCAAGGCTTCACTTGCTCCTTCTTCCAAAGCACAGGTTACACCCCCTGCTGGTTCTATGGCCAAGGAGCCATCTGTCATCTCCTTTAAATAAAAATTTGCTGTCTCTTCTGTTCTTGCGCAACCCACAGGGGGTAGTCTTTTGATTATTCTTCCTCTATCTCCGCACAAACGGAAAGGCCCTTTGGTCTTTTCTCAATCTTCTGTAGTCCAAAACTTGGAAAACAACAGAGGAAAACGCTCTTTAGCCAACCCCTCTTCACAAAATAAAGAAAAATGCCCTTTGGTCTTTTCTCAGTCTTCCCCGGTTTTTACCTCGGAAGATCCATCTGAACGTGCCTCGGCACCAAACAGTACAAAAACTCTCTCAAACAAGAGTTCTTCTCTCCCTGCTAAAGGGAAGACTATTGACCAGATAGGCATCTTGCCTACTCCAGTAGCACACTTCCAAGATCTCCCAACTCTTCGGATATCCCGATCAAAGCAAGGAAAATTGCTAGTGTCTCAGACGGAGGCCCCTGGGGGTGAATTTGCCGATCTACGGACTTATCTCAATAGACCAGTTTCTATGAAACACAAGCAACCATTGCCGAAGGTGAACTTGCATCAGAAGCAAACTTCCAGGAGGAAAAATCCTGACACTTATGCCAACGAGTTGAGTACTTCTCTGTATACTCACGGGACAAAGCATCTGAAGAATCGAAATCATGTTCCGAATGTCGCCAAAGAATATATCCCTAATCTTCAGGAATATCTCAAGCAGAAGCGGGACAACACTTCAACACCTCCAATCCAACCACTGGAACGTCATTGTAATCATAAGGTGGTTATCAAGTGTTGTTGCCAGATGACAAAACGATCGGTCTTCGATCGTTTAACTTCTCAACCATTGTCAGAAGACGAAGACAAGGTGCTCTATGCCTCTGTAAATATGGCTTCCCGAGGCACTGGGGTAGGAAGTGTTCAAAGCATGGCAAATCCTGCAAACCCAGTCAACGATATCTAGATTTACTCCATGAATCTTCTGAAGGAGTATTCCGACACACCCGATCTCGAAGTCGAGATACAGTTGGTCATAGGAATCTTCTACAAGATCCCTCTGGTCATCTCTCTATTTTTCACTCAGGGGATAATTATTTCTTTGATTACGATGCATATAGCGAAAGCTCTGAGTAGACAGTGTCTTCTACTATACCCAGAGAAGTGTCAGCCTATATTGTTACTGAGGATCCAGACGCTTCTAGTTCGGCAAGTCAAGAGCAACAAATAGCCGCACTGGAAGATAAATTGAAGACCATGGCTGAAATGATCATGAGTATGCATACTGTTATCATAGCTCAACATACAGTATCACCGACTGCACCTGCTGTCAATATCAAGATTATAGCATCATCAGTACCTGTCAATACAGGTCTGGAGGTACCGTCTCTTCCAGTAGCCTCAATACCTATCCAAATAACACCCAGTCATTCAGGGGCTGGGGGTAGTGCTTATCATGCTATTTCTCCTCCTAATCCGGTAAGCCAGCCTATTACTTCTCCATCCTCAGGAGATGCCAATGAGGCTATAAAATTGCTACGTAACCAGTTCGAGGCTTCAAAGAGAAAGACGGTCTACAGAGGCTGGGGATCAAACAACCTTATCCAGTAGAATGGAAGGAAGTCCCATTCCCTCCAAAATACAAAATTCCAACGATCACGCTGTTTGACGGCAGCACTTCTCTGAGTCATTTCATTAACCATTTTGAGGTAATAACTGTCCAGCTCCAGCCAAGCGATACTCTTCTTACCAGAGTCTTCGTCGATTGCTTAGCCGGCACGGCATATGATTGGTACCGCAGCCTGCCTGACGGCTCTATCACTTCCTTTGTCGAACTCAAGCAGATGTTCCTGGAACAATTCTACGAGGGTATCAACGATATGACTATATCCGCCCTCAATAAGATCAAGCAAAGATATAATAAAACTACTGAGAGTTTCATTGAACGATTCCGTCGAGAAGCACTCAAAATGTCTTTCGGAACCCCATTTGTCGTAATAATAGACACTTGTAAGTCAAACTTGTTGCCTATCATCAGCATGTGGACGGGGTCAACACAGTTCCAGGATTGGCCATCATTCATCGTCAATGCTAAAGCAGCTGAAGTTAGCGCTGAGAAGTTCAAACAGTTAGGGGTACACATGTCTAACCCTGATCGAGATGAGCCTTCTGCATCCGGTAGCGGTAATCGCCAGAATAACCACAAAGGCAAAGAAACCATGAACATCAACCTCAAGAGCAAGGAATCTTTAGCCATTAATGTGGCTCAACCTACATCTACCTCTTCTCCTTCTGTACCTCCACCAAAGGAACCTCGCCGAAAAGTAGAGTATTCCTTTGATGAAAATGATACAGCGAGCATCTTCGACTGTTTGCTTAAAAGCAATAAAATACAACTCCCTGACCCGAAGAAGCCTGACGAAGTCGGTAAGACTGACCACCCTAAGTACTGTGTTTATCACAGGTTCATAGGGCATCCTACTCGGGCATGCTATGTGCTCAAACGCAAGATTCAAGAGTTGGTCAACGTCGGTGTCATCACTCTCCAGCTGGATGAAAAGACTGTTACGGCCAATATGATTTTTGTACAGTTCGGTGATTTCCCGCCACAAGTGGTGCAGAGTGGCATCATCCCCATTCCCAGGGCCACTCTGGAGATTGAGAATATTCCTTCTCCACGAAGTGAAGGTCTTGTCCCTTTATCCCTGGATAATGGCGAGATCATGTGGATTCATCCTGATCTTGTTTCAGATTTCAAAATTTCTTCTTCCTCTAAGCAAAAAGAACGCTCTAAGGGCAAGACAAAGAGCTGCAATATGGTGTCTTTTGACCCCAGAGTTGAAGAAGAGATCCTATTGGGCACCAGGTCAGGGAAAACCTATCTACGGAAGCATCCCTAAACTCAGGAGGATCCTGCTTCGTCTTCCGAGGCTGTTCCGGTACTGCATGTCTCTACAGAGGGCATCCCCTCTACATCATTACTGGTTGTGGAACCAACTCTTTCTAAACCGACAGCAGCTGACAAAGGCAAACAATAAGTCCGCTTCGACAAAGTTTTGATGAAGTCTTCCCCCTCTAGACTTGTAAAGCCATATAACTTTGACATATTGGCTCAATTAACCAACACACCGGCCAGGTTATCCATCTTCGAGCTCTTACGCCTCTGTAAAGAGACTCAAGAAACATTAAGTGAGGATTTGATGCAGGCAGATACTTGCCTAACTCTTCTCAAGAAACCTGAGTCAGAACATGTCTCTTGTCTCCACTGTCACAGTGTGCTGAATTAATTCCAAACATCACCTTCACACAAGATAACATGTTGATGGAAGACAATCGACATGACCGTCCTCTCTACTTTACAGGATATGTCGACACCATGAAGGTCGATCGTATTCTGATAGATCCAAGGTCAACACTCAGTATCATGCCTAAGACGATGTTGGATGCTCTGAAGATTCCAGTGCATAGCCTCTCCGGCACTATCACTACCATCCTGGGATTCAACCAGGAAAGAAGTGAACCTTTAGGCATGACACGCTTAAAGCTCCAAATTGACAATCTTCGCACGAAGGTGACCTTCTACATTATAGACAACCATGGTTGTTCCTACAATGCTCTTCTAGAGAGACCAATCCTTCATGAACACAACATTGTTCATCTACTCTCCATCAATGCTTCAAATACGTTGATGACAAAGGAGAGGTCCAAAAAGAAGTTGTGGATCTCTACCCTTTCAAAGGCGTTGAAGCATATTGCAATGATGCTCGCATGTACAAAGAAGAGTTTATGAAGGTGGTATTAGCCATGGACGGTGAGGAAGAACAAGAAGTAGTGCCCAATGACACTCTCATCATACCTGTCAAAGGGCATGTTTATCATCCTTAATCCTTCAAACCACTGGCTATTCATCTGCCAACCCAGAAGCAATCAACTGGTGATAATCAAGATAAAAGAGAGTTCACCTCTTCTGAGCCACTGGTTATCGACTTACGCGTAACAAGGATAAAAGGGAGCTCACCTCTTCTGAGCCACTGGTTATCGACCTCCGTCGTAACAAAGATAAAAGGGAGCTCACCTCTTCTGAGCCGCTTATTATCGACCTTCGTCGCAACAAGCCTAAACCTCCCTGCTCTTCTCCTCTTGTAATCGATCTGACCAAGCCAGCTAAGGCTAAAGGTCCTATTGTAAATACGGATGTACAAATCAATAAAAAAGTATCTACTTTCCAGTATACTGATGTCATTTATCATGCTAAATGCTATTTGGATATGTTAGATAGCTTTCCGTCATTTACGATAGAGGTCGTACAATCCCTTCAGACAGAAGTATTATTTGAACATCCAGATGACTCATATTTTGTCGTCCCTTCTCGAAAGAGAGGTGAGAGTCCAATACTTTTTAGTAAAAGACTAGAACAAAAATTCAGCTATACGGATGATAGCAAAAGTAACGATACGGGACATCTCCAGCTTCGTCGTTATAGTCAGCAATCAAAAGACATCATCCGAAAGATGGGTTATGACTTCAAGAATAGCCTTAATTATGGCAAGGGTAGACGAACTCCTATCCGTACGGTTGTTCCGAAAGGAAAATCAGAGATGTATTATAGTAGGACGAAAAGTGGTCTCGGATATATTTTGCCTCCAGTCTTATCTCCAGAAGTCTCCGAATCCGATATTGAGGAGCGCTCTGACTCTTCTGATTCCAGATCATGGGATTCTGACACCAGTATCGGCCAAGTTCATCGATTGATCGTATCTTCTAACATGGTCTTCGCTGAACTTCCAGAAGGCTATGATGAGGATATCGAAGAAAATCCCGAAACAAATCCTTCGGTTCAACGAATGGATACCCAATGGGAACTCCGATTCGAGCAACGGGAACCTCCTTCTGAAGATCAATTGGTTCAAATTGATGTAGGAGAAAACGGGTCACCTCGTCCAATATTCATCAGCAAAAACCTCCCAGAGGCGGATAGGCAAGAATTAATTCTTCTTATTCGAGAATACATTGAAGTCTTTGCTTGGAGTTGTGAAGACATGCCAGATTTAGATCCCAAAGTTGCTACTCATAAACTGAATATTTTGCCTAATGCAAAGCCAGTCAAACAGCAGCAAAGGCGATTCAAACCAGAAATGATGGATGCAATTAATGATGAAGTCAAAAAGCTCGTAGCTTGTGGCTTTATTCAAGAAGAACAACATCCAGATTGGGTAGCCAATGTTGTTCCAGTCTTGAAGAAAACTGGCAAAGTTTGAGTTTGCATCGACTTCCGGGATCTTAAGAAAGCTTGTATAAAAGATGAATTTCCTCTCCCTATTACAGATGTCATAATTGACAATACTTGTGGGTTTGAAAGGATATCCTTCATAGATGGATTCTCTAGATAGAATCAGATTCAGATAAACCCTGAAGATGAAAAATATCTTTCCGCACTCCTCGCGGAGTCTACTGCTACACAGCAATGTCGTTTGGTCTTAAGAACGCTGGTGCAACTTACCAACGAGCTATGAGTACCATCATTCAAGATCATCTTCATAAGACTGTTGAATGCAATGTTGACGATATTGTTGTCAAGAGTCGCCTAAAGAAAGATCACATCCAAGATTTAAGAACTATCTTCAATCTAATACGCCAACATCAGTTAAAAATGAAACCCACCAAGTCATTCTTGGGTGTCTCTAGTGGTAAATTTTTTGGCTTCGTCATTACCTCTAAAGGTATACACGTAGATCCCGAGAAGATCAAAGCCATTCAAGAGATGCGTCCTCCACGTATCTTAAAAAATCTACGAGGATTTCAAGGTCGACTTGCATACATTAGGAGATTCATTTCAAATCTGTCTGAACGCTGTAGACATTTTACTCAGTTAATGAAAAAGGGTGTATCTTTCGTTTGGACTGAAGAATGTCAAGCATTTGATAATATAAAGTGGTATCTGATGAACCCTCCAATCATAATGCCACTAATCTCAGGCATATCATTCTTAATGTATGTCCGTGCTATGGATCATTCATTGGGTGTTTTACTTGCCCAGAAGAACAAAGAAGGCCATGAACAAGCCATTTATTATCTTAGTCGTACTATGATTGGTGTTGAACACCGTTATAGTTCGGTTGAGAAAGAATGCCTAGCTCTTATGTTCGCTGTTCAAAAGACTCGACATTATATTATTGGCCAAACCATTCACGTCATTTTTCGAGTTAAACCTCTTCGGGTACTGATGAAGAAGCCCAGCAAAGTCAATTCTCGATTGGCTACATGGGCCATTCTGCTAGCCCAATACGACATGATTTATATTCCGTAAAAGTCTGTTAAAGGTCAGGCACTGGCTGACTTTTTAGCAGCTCATCCTGTTCCGGAGACATCTAAGCTTTATGACGAAATTCCAGATAAAACATTGGAATCAAACATGATCTCTGAAGAATTTCCTACTTGGCGTCTGTTCTTTGACGGAGCATCCCGGATCGGACCAAATGGGACCATTGTTGCAGGAGTTGGAATTGTTCTAGCCTCTCCAGAACGATTAGCTATCCAAAGAGCTTATTCTTTAGATCAGCCGTGCTCTAACAATGTGGCTGAATACAATGCCTTGCTTATTGGACTCCAACCAGCTAAACAGTTGGAAGTCGAATATCTTGAAGTCTATGGCGATTCTAAACTGGTTTTCAATCAGGTTAAAGGAACATACGAAGTTCGCCATCAAGATCTAGTGCCCTATCATGAAGCAGTGATTTACATGGCTACATCATTTAAGGCTTCTTTATCGAATATGTCCGACGAGCTTGCAACACTGAGGCAGATGCTTTAGCTAATCTCGCAGCAGTCTTAGCAATTCCCGTCAAAAGACAACAAGTGGTTGTTATTTCTAACAGAGAGTTGTTCTGCATTGTAAACAATCGCAACATTGAGTTCAGCAATTTCGTCGAAGTCAATGTTATCAATGAAGATTGGAGAGCCCCTTTTATCGATTTCGTAGTTTATGACATACTTCCTGAAGATCCTAAGGAGGCTACCAGTATTCGTCGACGATCTCTTCGATTCTACTACAATCGGACTACCAAGACTCTCTATCGACGGACTTATGATGGCCTACTATTGCACTGTCTTGCTGGTGATGAAGCAAATCAGGTATTGCGTGAAGCTCATGATGGTGTCTGCGGAGCACATCATCCCGGCCCTAAACTACAGGATCGTATCCCACGAATGGGTTACTACTAGCCCTCTATGGTGTCTGATGCCATCGAATATGCAAAAAAATGTCGAGCCTGTCAAATCCATACAGATTTCATTCATCAACCGCCGAAATTACTTCATCCGACTGCTGCTTTCTGGCCTTTTGAAGCTTGGGGTATGGATATTGTAGGTCCCATCAATCCTCCTTCTTCTAAGGGACATCGGTTTATACTAGCAATAACTGATTATTTCTTAAAATTGGCCGAAGCTATACCATTGGCTGAAGTCAAAACCAGCAGCGTCATCAGCTTTGTCAAACACCATATTATTTACAGGTTTGGTGTACCTCGACGAATCATTCACGACAATGGACCTCAGTTCATTAGTCAAAAGTTTACCAGGTTCTGTGATAATTATCGGATTGACAATGTCGCCTCTACAGCTTACAACCCTGCTGCTAATGGCTTGGTTGAAGCCTTCAACGAGACTTATGAAGCTCCTTAAGAAGTTTGTGTTGATTAACAAACAGAATTGGAGTGAAAAGCTTAGAGAATGTCTATGGGCCTACCGTACTACGGTCCGCAACCCCATATGTTGTACACCTTTCTCTTTGGTTTACGGTTGTGAAGCAATTCTACCTCTGGAACTTCAAATTCCTTCCTTGAGAATTGCCATCGCTAATGAACTTACTACAGAGAACAATGATCTTCATCGACTTCAAGAACTGGAGGCGCTCGACGAGAAGCGGCTATTGGCTCAACAACATATTGAATTATATCAAGCCCGCATCTCGAAGACTTTTAACCGCAAAGTTAAAATTAGAGCCTTTCAGAAAGGAGAACTCGTTCTAACAGTCAGACGTCCCATGACTATGACTCACATGAGCAAAGGCAAGCTTGATGCGAAATGGGAAGGGCCTTATATCGTGAGTAAAGTCTTCTCAAATGGAGCCTAACAACTCACAGAGCTGGACAGTCGAGTTGCGATGATGCCTATCAATGGAAAATTCCTTAAAAAATACTATGTATGAATGTAAAAAGGGATTTCTTGTAAATATGACAAGATAGTTCATAAATAAAGTTTTTTATTTCATCATAAACGATGTTACATGATATCAAGGATGAGAATCACTATCATCCATTTTAAAGACAAGACGAGGACCACTGCCGTCTTTTTCAAAAACATAGTCAGCAAAAGAGGTAAGGACATCCTTGCTCGATTTTACTAGAAATGCGCAAGCGGCCATCCTCATAACCTCCTCTTCTTTAGTCTTCCCTGGCTCAACTAGGAAGTCCAAGATATCTTGTGGTGGCTTGGGTGCAGACGAACCTTCGCCCGTCTTCGTCTGCTTTGGCTGAGTTGGCTCGGCTAGACGTTCTTCAGCGACTTCTTCGACCTTTGGGACGATCTCAGCCTTCTTGGATGCATCTTCAGACGACATTTTGTGTTAGAATTGAAACTGATCATTCAATCTAAATTTCTGTTCTATTTATAGACAGAGATTCTTGAGATAGTCTATTACGCGAACGGAAGCGACGGATTCGTCACAACATTCATTCCATTCATCTGACGGTTCATCTGTTCATTCCATTTATTACGACGGTTCATCCGTTCATTCCATTCATTTGACGGTTCATCCGTTCATTCCATTTATTACGATGGTTCATCCGTTCATTCCATTCACCCGACGGTTCATCCGTTCATTCCATTCACCCGACGGTTAATCCGTTCATTCCATTCATTCGACGATTCACCCGTTCACCCATTCACTTCATCCAATTGACGGTTCAACCGTTCATTCTAACGATTCACTTCGTTCATACATTCTGACGACTTATCTGTCCATCTCTATCAGCAACTTGTTATGTATTGATTACCTCTGATTAAGTTGTCTACCGAAATAATAATATTCAAAAAAGGAAATTATATTCTGCCATGTCCACATTACCTCTGAGCAGATATAATGAATATAATTATTTTCTAAATCAAGAAATATATCATGTCCTGAACCTCTGAATATATTTTCTATCGCTATTATTTATATCCGTAACGGGATATGCAACAAATAATAGATCCATAAAATAGTGTCTTTTCATTGATCAAGATAAAAGACGTTACAAAAAGACATATCAAAAAAAATACAGAAAATTTTCTTATTCAGCCGGAGGGGTCATCAGATTAGCTATTTGCTGCTTCATGGTTTGGAGTCATTCTTCCCGAGAATCCAGCACCCGCCTTCTAGCCTCTGCCATTCCAGATTCAGCGTCAAATGTTGGCAAGGTCACTAGTCGGCGAGCGATTTCATCTTGATGAAACTTGACAAACTCATTCTTCTCATGGGTCAGAATGTCCAGTTGCTGAACTGCAGTTTGATGTTGTGTGGTCTCTTCTTCAAGAGCAAGTTGAACGATTCTGAACACCTCTTGAAGTCGAGCAAACTCTGCCTTCAGATCAGCAACCTTCTTCACTTTCTCCCCAACAGTAGATGCTACTATATTTAGCTGAGAGTAAAACTCTGAAGACTTCGCAACGAAAGTGTCCAAAAAGTCTTAAAATCAGCTCTCGGGACCTCAGCTTCTCGAGTCATTCTCTCGAACTCGGCATTCACGAGTGGCTCTACCTTCCCTCGGTTAAGATCTTTAAAAAACTAGATTGATTCCTCCAGCTCATCCCGCACATGTTCGAGGTAAGCAGCCTGAGCTTCATCACCTTGATCTCGGATGCCGCCGATCAGATAATAAGTGGGACTTCTGACAGTGATGAAACCAACAGTTTCTTTTTCCATTACACTTTGTACCAAAGGTCCCAAGGAACTGAAGAAGAAATTGGTGAAGGAACCAACTACAAATTTGTTGGTAGCTACTGCACTAGGTGTAGCAGCTACTCCTACAGAAGCTTCAGCAGCGGATGTTTGTGAAGACGAAAGTTCGGCATCTTGAACATGGGCTGTAGCCTCTTTTGACAGGGGAGCCACAGGGGAGCTAGTTGCCCCTCCCAGATATTCCTCTGTGAAATCAAATAAACATAATCAGTTTGCTGTTACTAAGGCTATCAAAACCAGATCAAAATAAAGGCATGCTTACCAACGATGGGTTTCATGACAAGATTGTCATTTAATGTAATAGGCTGGAGCCTCCCGGAAGTAGTTTCAGACATTTTTGCCTGACTACTCCCCGCTTCGGAGCCGCCTGATAGATGACGGATGTCGCTAGCTATCGCCTCTGTCTGCACCATGTCAGTACATACCGGAAGAATCGGAGAATGTTGAATTTCTGCATGAATGAAAGTTAAAACATCAGTCATCTGATCTATAAATGAAGATTATCAAAATCAGTCAATACTGTAGAAGCATGGAATTTCAGGTCCAAAAATCCTATGCGCCAAACCCTACATGCGCCAGAGAGCTTGGATAAAGTACTTCACACAGCAAAAACAACAAATATGGACATTGAAAGAGGACTTTTTATTACATATAAAAGTCTATTATATGTCTAGAAAAGGTTGTACATAGGTGAACTTCTACAAAAAGAAAAGACCCTAAGTCTACAGCCAGGCGCAGCGATCACCATGCGCCCTCTGTAGGGCGCATCCCACCATGCGCCCTCAGCAGGGCGCATCCTTTCAGCAGCTAAGTTATGTGCATCCTCAGTTATGTACATCTCTTCGGCAGCTCAGTTATGTGCATCCCTTCAGCAGCCTAGTTATGTGCCGCTCTTCCAGCCAGGCTCACCGCCATCTAAATGCTTCGACTAATGAAGCATTTATTGAGCAGAACGAGGGTGGCAATCAACCCTCTATCTAGAGGAAGAGCTCCCCAAACCGAGGAAGAGAAGAGCACCGCAAGCCGACCTGTGGCCAGGGGAGGCTTCGAAAGAGCCTCCAAAGGCGAAGGAAGACCACAATCAAAACTGCGGCTAAAGGAGCAGCTTTCAACACAACCAGAGTGGGCGATACCCACTTTGAAGGAAGAAAGAGCCCCCAAAGCTGCAGCACCGCCATTCCGATCTGCGGCTCTTCCAGAATAACGGAGACGAGGCTCGAGCATCCCTATCTTTGGATGCAACAGGCACCTTCTGCCTGCCTCAGAAGCCCTCGACTCTGACTTTTGGATGTAACAGTCACCTTCAAGTGCATCAATGAAGACATTGTGTCGCATCATCACCCTCGGAAGCATCTCATCAACAGAATGCATCTGAGTAAACAAGTTCATGTCGAAAGAATGTGAGAGAACGAGAAGCAAACTCTCTCCATGCCACTATTTATAGGCCGGGCAAATCAAACCCATGCGCCAAGTTGATGACTCTCCGAATTCCGTGCAATGAATTTGCATTTAATGGATAAACCGGACGCTTCGAATTCAGCCAAGTCAAAACGGCTATTTAAAGCACTCGAAGAACGTAACAGTCGCACCATTAAAAGACGTGTCATGAAGCGGATACGCCGGCCAGACAGCGCATCACACAGATGCGCCCTTCAAACATCAAAGCGCATCACATAGACGCGCCCTTCCGCACCAAGCGCCTCACAAGGATGCGCCTCCATGCGTCCCCATACGCCTAGTGGAACGTCGATCAATGCGCCCACTCAGCTGTCCATCAAATATCAAAAACATTAAATGCTAAAGTCTGACAGAGTTGGCAGCACGTTTCCCGAAGACTGAACAGTTGACAGCTTTTTCAAAAAACAAAGCATCGCCAACGTCAGCATCATCATTACACCTCCGGCGGTTACAAGCCACGTGGCCGCCCAACCACTCGCATGCGCCTCCGCGGCTATACGCCCAAAGCTCTGTATGCGCCTCAAAAGCCATGCGTCTCAGACTTTCTCTCTGATGCCAAAAGACAGAAGTAAAGTCACTACTGAAGCTTCGCATGCACCTCAAAAGCCATGCGCCACAAATGGTTCACGACTCCCAAAAGGTTACGAGCCAAAGTCTCCTCATGCGCCTAATCCCAGCCGCATCCTACCAGATCATTCCCCATCAAATCCGAGATCTCCGAACCATAGGTCGATAACACGTGTCCTTTGACTCGATTTACCCAAGATCTCAGCAACAGAAAGATCTTCTTCCCTGCTACGTGCCGGCTCACAACAGCAGCATAAAGAATTCAACCCCTCAATCAGGGCGCATCGTCCATACATCTCCATCAGCAATCACCATGTGGCATCACCGTGTCCAGGCGCATCCTACATGTGCACGCATGAGCAGCCAGCCTGCAAAGCTATAAAAAGAGGGATCATTTCCTTCTCACCCACGAACGAACGAATACACACAGAGGCAAACATACATCGACAGACAGAGATGTCACACGACCAGAGAGGCAGATACAGACACTCAACGTCTTCCTCCGCTCAGCAAGCTCAAGCACCCAGAGCAATCCAAACCTTCAGAGAACCGATAACCGTCGTCAGATCGTCAACGGAGTCAACGTATTACCACTCGCTCCATCGGCACTAGGGACCCAAATTAAATAAAAGTGTACTCCTAGGACTACGTCTAAGTCCAACATTGTAACACTGTTCTGTTTGTATTGAAATTTGCAATCAAAAGAGTTTAATGGCAAACAAGCTGGCGACTCTGCTGGGGACCTCTTTCTCCTCCATCGAGAAAGCTGTGTCGCAATTCGACGATGTGAAGGAGGGCTCCCCCCACAAGACGCTGGTCGTGCGCCTCAATCAACAGGCGTATGAGGAGTTAATCTCTGAAGAAAGTGCTAGTCCTTCGAAGCGGCTGCCAAAGCCGAAGAAGACCCGCCGGGTCTGGGTGCGCAAGGTCGACGCCTCTGGCACCACCACCGAAGGGGATGCGCCAATCCAGCCTTCCTTTCCTGCTGATGTCCTCAGCAACCAAGATGCGCCCGCCGGTGCAGCGCATCTCTCGAGGAAAACGTACGGCTGACCACATTCTCCAGCCATCTCTCTCTCAGGCGAGGAAGATACGTCGACGGAGTAGGGGCGCAGCCAATGCCCCGCACATCATCTCTGATACGCCACAGAAGGTCTCTGTCTTTGACTTACTCACTCGCTATAGTGGCGAGGAGAATTTAGATTCTGAGTACTACGTGCCCCAGCGGCCTGGTACGAAGAAGTCCAAGGCAGCACGGGCCATGTTTCCCAAACGTGTTATGCCAGCAGTAAGCCAGAAGCATGCGCTCACAATCATGCGCGCTGCTGATGGTAAGCGGTATAAGGTCGACTCAGATGCTTCTGCGCCAGAAATAAGCCGACCTTCAAAGTCCTTGTCTCACTTAGGCGCATCTATTGCGTGCACAACTAAGTCAAGTAAGGCAAATCCAGTGGTCTTGAACTCCCGTGCCTCTTCTGGTTGTGCGTTTGAGGTCCGTTCAAGTCACTTCAAATGTTGTTCCCCCATAACTGATCGGGATGCCTGTTTGGTGTTAGATCAGGGGGCGCAGTATTCACTTGACCACCCCGGCGCTTGGCCTTGCCATGCGCCTGAAGGGGGTACGAAGGTGGCACTCTCCTCCAATGATCTGTGCAACGTGATCACTCACAAGTACCGACCAGGAGAGTCGACTGACAAGCACGATGCGCCCCTCACAGGGCACACTTGTGCTGTGGTTACCATTAACTGCTGTTGCAAGGCGACAGTCCCACCAAGGCAGTCAGTGTTCCAGCGGCTGCAATCATCGACACCCCTCCGACGTCGCTTCGGGAAGAAGGTGTCAACAAAAGAAGAGCCAAGGGTTGCTTCATGCAACGTGATCTCTAACTCCTCGTCAGTCCGAAAGACGACTAGCAATTCCTCGTCCACGTCCAAGAGCCAGCCGAGGAAAACCAAAGCAAGTGTCTCGTCCTCCGGAGTGTTCGAAGGCACTCGAGGGAGAAAGAAGATCTTGGAGGAAACTGGGGGTAGTCAGACCCTTGTCGAGCCTCCTTCCAAAGACAAAGTTGTCTTCCAAAGTACAGCTGGGGCGGATCTTCTCGAAGTCAGCCTCCCGGACATGGCTTGGGGTCATCTAGCCCCTGTAGTTCTACATCTCGAAGAAGTCCTTCAAGACGAGGGTGTCCCCCAAAACATAGCCGGGGGTAGTCTAGCCCCCACGGATATGAGTCTCGAAGACGAAGAAGTCCTTCAAGACGGAACCAAGGGTAATCAGGCCCTTGCAGATGCTCCCATCGAGAATGTTCTCCAGAACATAGCCGGGGGTGGCCAGGACGAAGCTCCAGGAGAGGCAACTCACCTACAAGAGAGTGAAGCCGAGAGTGAAGCCTCAACCGATCCATCTACTTCCAGCCGTGTCATGACAGTATACATGGCTGGGGGTGATTCCGGGTCTGATGCACCGCCACCAGACCTCGTCCAATGCATGGACACGTTAGAGAGAGGACTCAAAACCCTTTCTGCCTCTATGCAAACACTGACTCAAGTAGTATTTGAGATACGGTCAGCTTGGGCCAAGATACCTTCTACCGGTCCTGACCCAGGGGCCAATGGAGAATTAAGTGTACCCCTTTAACGGGTATCCTTGGATACGGATCACCGAGAAGCACCTCGAACATCGGAGCCCTCAAATGCTCAACTGCAGGTGGTACCACCTTCCCCGACTCCCAGCTCCACGGAAGACGTAGTCGAGATGATCAGGGACTTGCGCGAGCGCTTTGAGTCCAAGACGAGACAAGAGGAGCGCCAAAAGATGGAGATTCCCCAACCTTATCCCCTCGAGTGGAACAAAGTGGTTTATCCTCCTAAGTATAAACCACAAACATTGACGCCATACGACGGGAAGGACTCTCCTCGTCGCTATCTGACGTACTTCCAGTCTCAGACAGGACATCTTCCGAAGGAGGACGCACTACTCACCAGCATATTTGTCGGGGCACTGAAGGAAGTGGCGTACGACTGGTACTGCAGCCTCTCCGACAATTCCATATCATCCTTCGACGACCTGACGTGCCTTTTTATCGACAATTTCTACGACGGCAGAAAGGACATGACAATGGAGTCCCTTATAGAGATACGCCAGAAGGAGAAGAAAACAGTTCGAGTGTTCATCGAACGCTTCCGATAGGCCTGCTTCAGACTGCCCCCGGGCATGCCAGAACATGCACTCCTCTCCTTCTGCAGCATGAACATGCTGCCTGCAGTCAAACTCTGGCTCAACTCTACTCCTCCTCCCGACTGGAGCTCCTTAATCATTGAAGCAGAAGCCGTAGAAAAGAAGGCGGCCAGTGCTCGTCTTCTGGGAGTCAGTTTCCCTGCCTTTGAGGACAAGGGGAAACGGCCTGCAGCCAACAACCCCAGACGAGAGACAAAGGGGAAACAGGCGTTGACTGTCAATGCCTCAAAAGGTGCGTGAGCACCTTCTCAGAAGCCTCCACTTGCACCAAGGCCAAAGGAGGTTTATTCGTTCAACGACGAAGACACCCTGTAACTCTTTGAGATACTGAAGCAGGGTGACAAGATCAAGCTGCCGGCCCCGAAGCATCCCGACGAGGTTGGGAAAGTGGACAACCCGAGGTACTTTCACTACCATCGGTTTGTCGGACACCCATCCAAGGACTGCTATGTCCTCAAGAATTATATCCAGCACATGATCAATGCGGATGTAATCTCCGTCGACTACGAGGAGAAGATAGTGTCAGCCAACATGGTTTCACTCCAGTTCCGCACCCTGCCGCCAACTACAACACAAGATGGCGTCGTCCCCATCCCTAAGGCGACAATGGAGGAAGTTAACTTACCACCTACTCGTGACAACATGAGTGGACTCATCCCACTCACCATATCTCGGAGAGAGATCCTATGGGTTCACCCTGATCTTGTCTCCGAGGTGACTCAACCGGAGGTACACCCTACCTCCAAATCCAAAGGCAGGAAGATCAAGTCTTGTCGCATGGTCTCTTCCTCAGCGAAAGAGGCACTTCCTGTACAGAAGTGTTCACAACAGAACGCCCAACCCGATGAAGCTGCCGTCGAGGTGGTGCCTCCTTGCACCGTCCCTGCTGTCCAGGAGGAGGGCTCGTCTAAGCCCCCAGCAGCCAATAAGCAGAAGCAGATAGAAGCCCGCTTCGATAGGCCTCTGCGAAAGGAGAATGCTTCGGGACTAGCCAAGCCCCACAACTTCGACATACTGGCACAACTGGCCAGTACTCCTGTTAGTCTTTCTCTGTTTGAGCTCCTTCGTCTTTCCAAAGACACTCGCGAAGCTCTCTGTGAAGCCCTGAAGGATGCTGAGTCCTTCATCAGTAAGGTCAAGCAGCCTGAAGATCTTCCAACTGCCTGCACACATTGTCACTGTGCGGATGAGGTTATCCCCAATATAACCTTCACCTAACAGGACATGCTGCTCAAGCACAACCGACACAACAGGTCGCTGTATTATACAGGATATATCGGTTCAGTCAAGGTTGTAGCTCCCCTTCTCGAAAAAATTTCGAATTATTTTTTATTTATTATTTATTTGATTTAAACGGTGAAGATATTTAGAGCATAACTCATACATTTGTTCAAACAAAATATGAGGGTCTGATTTGTTCAAACAAATGATTTATGCTGAGTCTTGCTTAAAGTATATTATTGTGTTAATTCTTGCTGAAAGTATATTACTCTTTCTATTTCAAGTGGTTTATCGTGACTCATGGAGTCACGGTACAGGGAGGTTGTTTACCATAAACACTAATTTGCCAAGTAATCCCATATTTTGGTGTCCTATAGACCACCATTGCCTGACCTACCATTGCGACACTTAAATTTCTACACGTGTCTAATCGAAATATGGTCTGATTATTTGGGAAGCACTTTAACCAGTTGATCTATGCCACGTCTTGCTGAAAGTATATATTATATTATTATTATATAATATTTGTCACAACTGCCCTCACACTTTTGATTTGTTGTTTAACTAAGCAACAGCCAGGCCGAGACTTGAGCCCCACCCGATGGCAGATAAATTCGAGCTCAACAGACCCGAGCTTACCATGCCACACCCGAGCAAATTCTTTTCCCCCAACTGAAACCCCATTCGTCCCAGCAGGCCCAATCATCCAATACCTGAGCCCAAGGGAAACCCGAGAGCAGAGCGTATAAGTATATGTGTAGCCGAGAGAAAGAGGTGGAACGAAACCCTAAAAACTCTTACGCCACCACCATCGACCCTGGGTGCACACCCCCATGCGTGCGCGCATCCACCCCGCTGCCGTCGTGGTGGCCAAACACCGCCGCAGGTCGACCACGGCACGCGCGTACGCGAGGACAGAGCGGAAGCGACAGCATCATCAGCGGTCAAGGGGCCGACTTCGTGCGGAGTTTTCTCCCTCCTCGGTCGACGAAACATCGAACCGTTTGCTCAGGTACGACCACAACATAACCATCTTTGAATCCCAGTAGTTAGGTTTCGAAATAGTCGTGGAAACGACCCAAGAAGTCGACACGAAGTCGAGTCAAAAACCTGTTCGAAAATAGGGAATATAGCAGTCCACGAACCCATATTTGAGGATCGTGTCCGATCAATCCAGTCCCATATTAGAAATTCAATTTGAACACACTTTTAGATAACATGTAGGGCTTCATGACCCTTTTTGTGGATTTGGAAATCATAGAATACGCGTCGAGAAATCGAATCCCAAAGTTTCCCAAAAATCTGTTTTCAAAACTAGAAAATTGTTCCACACGACGTACGTCCCGCCAAACCGGGTGACGTGGTCGCGAACCGAAGGAATCGAAAACTGTGTAACGGCTTCGTGGTCGTGTGGGCTTTGACGGAATTCAAATTGGTCGCGTGTGCGCGACGTATTTGATGTGTATCCGTCGAAATTTCCCGTATCGACCTCTGTGCAAGTTTCCCAATTACTTTATGCACGCTAGTCAGATCGAGATGAAACTTGTGCCAACAGGACCGTATCATTTTTTAGTCCTACATGCAAAGTTTGGTCCGATTCTGAGACAGTGGAATCGGAACGCCGTTTTGCGGGCCCCACGGTCCCACTCAACGGGCGATTTTGTGCACGGTCCGTCGGAATCCAACTTTGGACATACGGTTGGGTTCGTATCAAAAAATCGGATCCGTAGACATGTAGTTTGATGACTTTAGAGACCGTTGACTCTGGCACGCTTTTCGGTGCAAAGCGGGTCCAACGGCGGACATCGTTTTTGCTCGAAATTACCGTTTTGCCCTTGTATCCAGAATTGGACTTAAGGACAGGCAATCCTAGCTAATTTGACTATTCTGAGAATGTTGGTAATGTTTGTTTCAGCTTTCGGAGAGAGTTGTGATGACTTGGACTTTATGGCGTAGTAGTTGACGGTATCTTATTGGTTCTTTGCGCTGCCACCAGGCAAGTATACATTGCCTCCCTCTACAGTTTTATTTACATACATTTTATTTCAGTTTCCAGCTTTTGGATTATTTATGGACATGTGCTTTTCGTGTTATATTCTGTGGAGTTGTTTTTATTGTTTATATCCATGTTCATGTTTTGGCCTTGTGTTTCACATTTGGAGTTTCTCGTCAGTACCTTGCTTGAGTCGTGTCATAGAACGAGTGCGTGTAGTGAACTGCTAAATCCTTGATATTGCTTCCTTGGCACCAGAGAGTCCACACTTGGGACGAGGGTGTTTTTCTTGATCTGTTTACATCCGTGAGTCCACACTAGGGACTAGGATGTCGATTATTGCACCCGAGAGTCCGCATTCGGGACGAGGGTGTAGACTTGACTTGACTTGCACCAGAGAGTCCACGCTCGGGACGAGGGTGTTTACATCAGAGAGTCCACACACGGGACGAGGATGTAGTATTTGCACCAAAGAGTCCACACTCGGCACGAGGGTGCCTTGCCGTGAACTAACCAGAGAGTCCACATTCGGGACGAGGGTTAGTACTGACCAGAGAGTCCACACTCGGGACGAGGGTTAGTACTGACCAGAGAGTCCACACTCGGGACGAGTGTTACTGTTTAGTTCAAATCAGTGAGTCCACACTCGGGACGAGGGTTTGGTTTCTTCCATTGATCATCGTGTTTCGTTCATCCGGCAGTTCATTATACGTAGTTGTTCTGGTGTTCGTGTGTTCGAGTTTGTGTTCGTGTTCGTAGTCATTTGTCTTGTCCTTGTTCTTTCTTATTTATTTCCTTGCGCATGATAAAACTGTTAGATAGGCATGTATATTATGTATTGCTATGTCCTCTGAGGACCTGATGATCTCTTCAGGTTTAGCGATTGCATGGAGTTAGCTAGTAGTTCTGGATAGCAGAGGATTTGCGGTTCTTGCGGGATTCAGGTATCGTTATCATGTTTATTATCCGCTCGTGCCTTATGTTCCTTATCATGATATACTTTTCTTGTTAGTTACATTTATAGACTCATATCATTTCTTAGAGTCTAATCGGACATATATGCTAGTGGGCTGCTGACCACGACCCATAGTGTTCATTCATGTTTCATATTCTTATTGTGGATTGAGATATAGATTTGTTTACCATGATTTGGCAGTATACCATAGCCTTGACAGCGTTTACGTATTCGAGTCGGGCTGGAGTCCGTTCGATACGTAGCTGGGCTTGCTTACGTGCTCGCGTCCGAAAAGCGGGTGCGGGTCGTGACAAAGGTGAAGCGGATTCAGATCGATCCGGGGTCTTCCTTCAGCATCATCCCGAAGATGCTGCTCTCAACACTAGGGATCCTAATGTACCGACTGGTGCCCTCCAACACAACAATCAGTGGCTTTAATGCTAACAAAAGTGAGCCACTGGACAAGATACGACTAAAGTGCCATATCGGTAAGCTCAGAACTGAGGTGACTTGTTATGTCGTGGACGCCGACGTCAACTACAATCTCCTATTGGGTCGTCTATGGCTGCATGAGTACATGGTGGTACCATCCACGCTCCACCAATGTCTGAAGTACGTGTCCGCCAACAACGCCATCCGGACGGAGTTCGCGGACATCGACCCTTTCAAAGGGATTAAAGCCTACTTCACCGATTCCGACCTGTACAAGTCACCTAACGAAGAGGAAGCCAATGATGCTGACAATGAGACAGAAACGGTAGCAGAGCCGGACATGGAGCCCGAGGTCACTCCCGACGCTCCTTTGAAGATCCGACTTAAAGGCAAACCGCCTCAGAAGTTGCCTCCCATGAGCATTAAGCTGCCCGGAAAAGCACCAGCTGCTCCTGAAGCTCCCCTGAAGATACGGCTCAAGGGAAAGCCGCCTCAAACATCGGCTCCCCTTGTGGCAAAACTTCAGGGGAAGGCGCCAATCACCGGAGGCACAGTGGAGGCACCTCTGAAGGTGCGTCTTAAAGCCAAGCCGCCGCCATCCAAGCAGCCAGAAAAAGCCCGCATAGTCCTCTCGGGCTCCAAGACCAACGCTGTGGTGGACTCTCCCAATCATACTCCAGTACTCACAAATGAAGAACTAGGGGAATATATCTCTGCTGATGTAGATGCACCCTCTCAGGACAATTTAATCCCGCGGAATAAAATCTCGTATTTCATCAATAATAGAGTGTCTTTTAATTATTCTAGTCTTCTACATTGGAATGCCATGTATACATTAGATAACGCTCTACGGTCATTGCAAACACAAATAACGACCGTCCATCATGTAAATCGAGTAGTCCCGTCCGAAGGGGTCTGTTTCATAGTCCCGTCAT
Organism: Iris pallida; assembly: GCA_029216955.1. Classification (NCBI taxonomy): domain Eukaryota; kingdom Viridiplantae; phylum Streptophyta; class Magnoliopsida; order Asparagales; family Iridaceae; genus Iris; species Iris pallida. Next base: position 9,598,622 of record JANAVB010015200.1, read on the forward strand.
GGAGTCGAGATGAAAAATCCATCATCTTCGACAAAGTTGAGCGTCATCAAAACCTCCCGCCACTCGAGCCAGAACCAGATACTGGCAGAATACAAGTCTATCGGTACACGGACAGGGCAAAGTACCTCATCCAAAAGATGGGTTATGACCTAAAAAGCAACAAAGGCCTGAACTAAAGCAAGGGTCGACGTCTCCCTCTCCGGCTTCCAACACCTAAAGGAAAGCCGCAGGACTACTACAATAGAACTCGACGGGGGGTAGGCTATGTCACGCCACCGTCAACTCCAGAGAGTTCGAACACAGGAGAAGCAGAACATTTTCATTCGTCTGAAGCATCAACATGGGATTCCGATACTAGTATCAGCTCAGTCTTCAAGAGAGTGCTGTCAGCCAACATGACGCCTGCGCAATCTCAAGAAGATGAAGGCGAAGACCAAACGCCAGAATTCTTCAAAGAAGAACCTTGGGCTCAACGCCTGGGAGAACAGTGGGAGTCTCATTTCGAATTACGTGAACCTTCCACCGAAGACGAAGTCGAGCAGATTGACCTTGGGGACGGATCTTCTTCCAAACCCATCTTCATCAGCAAAAGCCTAAAAGGAGAAGACCGAGAATCTTTAATCCAGCTAGCTAAAGAGTATATCGATGTCTTTGCATGGAGCTACGAAGATATACCGGGACTTGATCCCCAGATCGCTATGCATAGGCTCAACATCTTACCTGATGCCAAGCCTATCAAACAACAACAGCGACGTTTTCGTCCGGACATCATGAACGCCATCGATCAGGAGGTGGACAAACTCTTGACCAGCGGCTTCATCCGTGAAGAACAGCACCCGGATTGGGTAGCCAATGTCGTCCCTATTACCAAAAAGAATAGGAAAATACGAGTTTGTATCGACTTCAGGGATCTCAACTCTGCTTGCCCGAAGGACGAATTCCCACTCCCAATCACCGACGTGATGATCGACAACACATGTAGCTTCGAACGCATGTCTTTCATGGACGGGTATTTGGGCTACAACCAGATCAAGATGTTCCCCGATGACACAAAACACACGTCATTCAGGACTCCAAAGGGCATTTTCTGCTACACAGTGATGCCCTTCGGCTTGAAGGAAGCTGGTGCAACATACCAACGAGCTATGAACACCATTTTTCGGCAGTATCTTCGCAAGACCGTCGAATGCTATGTTGACGACATCGCAGTCAAGAGCCATCTTAAAGGAGATCACCTGCAAGACCTCAAGACAGTCTTCGATCTCATGCGGGCGCATCAACTCAAGATGAACCCTGCTAAATCCTTCCTAGGGGTTTCTAACGGAAAGTTCTTAGGTTTCATTATCACGACGAAAGGCATTCATGTCGACCCCGAGAAGACCAAAGCCATCCTCGACATGGACCCTCCGAAGAACCTTTGAGAACTTCGAGGCCTGCATGGGCGTCTGGCATATATCCGGAGGTTCATAGCAAACCTTTCCGGAAAATGTCAACCCTTCACTCAGCTCATGGAGAAGGGAGTCTCTTACGTCTGGACAGAGGAATGCCAAAAGGCTTTCGACGACATCAAGGCTTATCTGACGAGCCCGCCAGTCCTGGTGGCACCAGTCGCCGGCAAACCATTTCTCCTCTACGTCCGTGCCATGGATCATTCCTTCGGTGCTCTGCTAGCTCAGAACAGCGATACAGGCTATGAGCAAGCAATCTACTACCTCAATTGAACTCTGATCGGGGCCGAACACCGGTACAACCCCGTTGAAAAGGAGTGCTTGGCTTTGGTATTTGCCATCCAAAAGACTCGTCATTATGTCTCGGGACAGACAATTCATGTCATTTCTCGAGTCAATCCGCTCAGAGTCCTGATGACGAAGCCAGGATCATTAAACTTCCGGCTTGCCACATGGGCGATCTTGCTAACGCCATACAACATGGTGTTTATCCCATAAAAAGCTGTTAAGGGTCAAGCTCTGACTGACTTTTTAGCTGCACACCCCATCCGAGAGTCCTCAAGGCTTTATGAAGACATCCCGGATGAAGTCCAAGAATCAAACATCATCGAAGAAGGCTCCGTCTGGCGGATGTTTTTCGATGGCGCTTCAAGAACAGGCCCCAAAGGCCAAATTATCGCAGGGGTGGGGGTAGTCTTGGTCTCTCCCGATCAGCTGGTCATCCAGCGCGCTTACTCCCTTTCGAAGTCGTGCTCCAATAATGTTGCCGAGTACAACGCTCTCATCATGGGACTCCAACTGGCGCAACAGCTGGGGGTGGACCATCTGGAAGCCTACGGCGACTCAAAACTCGTCGTTAACCAGGTCAGAGGGCAGTATGAGGTTCGCCATGAAGATCCGATCCTCTACCATGAAGTTGTATTGAACATCATTTCAACCTTCACAGGGTTCTTCATCGAACACGTACCTCGTCTAAAAAATTTGGAGGCTGATGCTCTGGCTGGCCTCGCAGCCTCCTTGGCAGCCCCCCTCGAGACTCAACACTACATCACGGTAGTTGGTCGAGACTTGGTCTGTCGCAAAAACAACCTGTGCTCACGAGTAGTCCATTCTATGTCAACAAGCGCTGGTGTTAATGTCTGAGACTGGAGATTCCCGTTCATCGACTTCGCTGTCTACAAAATTCTCCCAAAGGACCCGAAAGAAGTCGTCTCAGTCAGGAGATGCTCTCTTCGATTCTACCATGATACAGCCACTAAAATACTGTACCGACGCTCCTATGATGGACTTCTCCTTCGATGTTTGTCCAACGAAGGAGCAGCCGAAGCCCTTCGAGAAGCTCACGATGGAACCTGCGGGGCCCATCAACCTGGCCCTAAGTTATAGGACCGACTGCGACGCATGGGCTACTACTGGCCAACCATGGCCGCTGACGCTGTCGACTATGCTAAGAAGTGCCATACGTGCCAGCTTCACGCGAACTTCATTCATACATCGTCAGAACCACTACATCCTACAGTCGTCTCCTGGCCCTTCGAAGCTTGGGGCATGGACATTGTAGGACCGATCACCCCTCCTTCATCGAGGGGATATCGCTTCATCCTAGCCATTACCGACTACTTCTCCAAGTGGGCAGAAGCAGTCCCGCTGGCAGAATTAAGAGCTCCACGGTGATTAGCTTCATCAAACACCACGTCATCTACCGTTTCGGAGTACCCCGGAGGATCATTCACGATAATGGTCCTCAGTTCATAAGCCACACTTTCAGCAGATTCTGTGACAAAAATCGCATTCAAAACGTGGCATCAACCGCTTACAATCTGAAAACAAACAGATTGGCCGAGGCGTTCAACAAGACTATCGTCAGGCTACTCAAAAAGGTCGTGTCATCCAATAAATGCGACTGGGATGAAAAGCTCGACGAATGCCTTTAGGCTTACCGCACAACTGTACGGACCCCGACAGGCAACACACCATTCTCCTTGGTATACGGGAGCGAAGCGGTACTGCCTCTCGAGATCCAGATACCCTCACTCCGCGTAGCAATCACAAAACAACTCACAGAAGAGGACAATCAACGTCATCGTCTGCGGGAACTGGAGGCACTTGACGAAAAGCGTCTTCTAGCTCAACAACGCATCGAACTCTACCAAACCCGTATATCACAGGCTTTCAACAAAAAGGTCAAGCAGAGGACTTTTCAAGTAGGCGACCTGGTTCTGACAGTCAGGAGGCCGATGGTGTTGACTCACAAGACACCAGAAAAGTTCGAGCCCAAGTGGGAAGGACCTTTCATCATAGAGACGGTATACTCAAACGGTGCTTACCGCATCGCCAAACCCAATGGGGACTTGTTCATGATGCCCATCAACGGCAAGTTCCTGAAGAAGTACTACTCTTGACATCTTTCAGACATGTACTTCCACAGGGGGATCTGTGTACCCAATCATCAGGGCTCACATACAATTCCCTTCCACAAAATCATACGCTTTCGGAACCCAGCTGTTCTGTGGCATCCTCCAGTAGAAGGACAACCACGTCCACATCACCTCTGAGTTGTCCCCCCTACATCCTACAAAGCAGAATCTTACATTCCATAAGACTACGCTACCCATCATGTTTACCACGTCCACATTACCTCTGAGTAAACATCCCGTACAGACAACCCCTGCGTTGTCGTACATTAACCGCGGAACTTCCACGTCTATATTACCTTTGAGTAGTTCCGCGTATCCTCCAGAATCACTCCTACCACGTCCATAACACCTCTGAGTAGGATGATTATATCATTTTGAATCCCATATTTGCCATGTCCATATTACCTCTGAACAAACATGTTGGTTCTCTCAAACTTATTATTTGTACCTAAAAACCAAGGTACAAAAAAGATAATAGGTCCACACAAATCATCAAGTTCATGACAGCAAAAATGAACACATCATAGAAGATTGTGTATTCCTTTATTTCTAAAAAAGGAGAGGAAAGAATTACACCATCCCCAGTAAGAGTTGCAAATACATAAAAAGAAGAGACTACAATCCCCAAACATCCCCAGGATTGGCTGAAAGCTCTTCAATCCGACGCCTCAAGTCTGCCGCCCGAGTCTCCACAGTCACCAAGACTCGACGTTCAGCTTCTTGACGCATCACTTCAATGGCCTCAGGAGAAGTTTCATTCTCATGCTTCTCATCCAACTGTTGCCGCTGCTGAGCCAAAGTAAGAGCTCGGTGGGTGAAAGCTGCCTCCTCCTTCTTGAATGCTACGTGTTCAGCCTAGACACGTTCATCGTATAATAGAAGTCGGGCCCGTTGGTCCTCAAGGCGGCGGATCTGGGCAACAATCGCCGCGATACTAGTGCCCAATACAGCTCGTGCCTCTACCGTCTTCCGCGTAGACTGAGACAACCGCTCCACTGCTGCTTCAGTCTCAGCCACTTCGAGTTCCAAGATACTCACGGTAGCCTGGTAAGAAGACTTAGTCTCGGCGATCAGCTTCTCCTTCTCCGATCTATCAGGATGGAGAGGTCGTTTCGCTGGATGCGCTGCAGTTCGGAAAGCCGCTGGTCCAACTCAACCACTGAGGCTTCTAGAATGTCGGCCATATGATCATGGCCCTGATGAAGACGGATCAGGTTGATATGAGACATTGCCAGAGTTCTTGCCATCGCAAAACTCCCATTGGCGTCCATCACGACCGATACACCCCTCTTCAGCATTTTATACACTGCCTCGATAATAAATTTCACATATTCATCTGCATCCGCCAGCACCTGCAGCGTCATAGCAGGAGTCGGAGGAGCTGCTTTAGCAGACGGACCGCAAGAAGGCCCGCCTGCCTCAATCCGTGAGGCTGGACCCTCGGTATCGACAGGTTTTTCATCAATAGGGGCTTGACTACTAGCCCGAGGAGCCAAAGGAACAGAAGAAGCTGAGACAGGCGTCGAGATAGTACCCCAAGTGGAAGGAGCAACGGAGGGTTCCATCAAACCCTTACCCCTCTCAAACTCGGAAGAACTACCGATGTCAGTGGCTACCTCATCAGCCCCCAATATGCTATCAACAGCCAGTACCTCCCCTGGCAGAATGGGGAGATTAACACTTATCTCCTGACTCGCCCCTGAAGTCAGGACCGGCAGCCGAGTCTCACTTTCCTCATCAAATCCCTCTACAGGGACAGGATCTGTCGCTACCTCCTGATCGGTAACCACCTCAGCTTCCGCTGCTGAGTCTGGAGGAGGGCTCGGCAATGCCGCAGCCGACCTCCCCTCATCATGACAAGGAGGGGAATCAACCCTCTTCTATGTTCCAACCACATCTGTTGCCCCCGAAATAGACTCTTGCAACTCTGGAGCTACGTCATCTGAAGACGATGAACTCCACTCCACTTCATCATCGCGAAGCCCCGTGTCCGCTGGACCTTCAACGTCAAAGGCCCCCACGGCAACTTGCACCATCCCGAAAGTTGCTGCAACCTCCGCGTCTCTTTCGACAAAGTCTGGAGATATTGGAACCTCCGCAGGAACATCTTCAGGATTCTCCTCCATTGGGGACATTACCATCGGAGGAATACGCTCGTCAGAAGAGCTTGCCACCTCCTTCGATTTATTGACACCCGATTTCGAAACACGGGTCTTCTTCTTCGACAATCCCTACAAGAAAAAAAGTACAAGTCACCAAAATGACAAGATGAGCTAAAATTACGGAGGACTCTTTTACCTCAGCAGGAACTGATTCCACTGGCGTTACAGACGGCACTCTCGTAGCCTTTGGAGTCGTCATTTTTTTTGGCCTTTTTGGTACAGACGAACAGGCTTCTGTGTCGGCCTGTCTCTTTCCAACATAGGGATCTCTCATTGATGCTGCAGCAGCAGCCCGATATCCCGCCAACTATGGTGGACGATATGACCGAGCCGCTATCAACATATTCGCCGTAGCCTCCAGCTGAGTTCCAATAATAAAACTAGTCTCCCTATCATAATCAGGAGACACAGTATTCATGGCGCAATACAGCTTAGCTGCCGAATACAGGATCTGTGGCCGAGGGTTGCGAACTGGCGTAGTAAAATGAACACCAGTGCACCCGACATTGTAATATAGCCAGCCCCGGGCTCCATCCAGCAAACTCCCGATAAACCCCAGACTGTTACTGGGATTCCGTAACATTAGCTGGGTATAGCCAAACTGGCGAGCAAACCGTCTGGGCAGATATGGCTCCAGATAACACCTATTTTGGTTCCGGTAGACCAAATGAGAAGTCCGAATACTTTGTAACCAACAAAAACCCTATTTCGGCAGAGTAATCGCATCTTCACCTGAGTCATCTAAATCTTGGTCAGCCTCGAAATCTTTAAAGATGGGGCCGACCTTGACAATCTCCCACCCCTGAAGGTAGGACAAAACTCTCCTGCAAACGGGGACGCCAGTGTGTAACCACTTCCTCTTGTAGAAGCGGCGGATAAAGGCATCACCTTCAACATGATCCTCCTCCTGACCTGGATTCATCACGTTCGGATGATGCAGAATCAACCACCCCACAAGATAATAGAATGGTAGTTCGGCCCGGAGAAAATTGTCATTTCTACCTCTCTTATGGATCACATCATCAGCAAAGGTCCTCAAACCCCGCAACAGGTTACACACCATCGTGGGGAGGAGAGCTAGAGGACGACCAAAGACCAATTTCACGGCAGAAAAAATGAGGTTCCGGTGTACCCTCTCCACAGCACCAGATCCGTCCGCAAACACACAATCCCGGAGCCATATCATCAAGTATGCCGTTAACACCGCCTTAGATGACATCCGGTGCGCACAGTTCCATAAGCAGCTATACGCATCCTCGCCACTCTCATTTGAACGGGGGGCCCTCTCATCTAGCCGGCTCATTTCGGAAGTTACTTCCGCGGGTTTCAGCCCTTGCGGAGTCATAAATCAGATCTTCGAGGAATCTGCCAGATCCTGCTTGAAGACGTAATCCCTCCAAGCAGTCACATGAGGCTGAGTCCTGCCTTTGTCCTTCCGTTGCATCAGATAATGATGGCTCGCCACCTCTTTGAAAATAGCCATCATCTCCGGGTCCTTATTTTCCAGAACAAGGATCTCTTCATTCGATGGGAAATATTCCTCGTATGGTTCCGAGCCCCAAGGAAGCTTGGACACTTCGTACATCTCATGGAGAGCTAACCCCAACTCCTCCACCAGAGTAAAGAAGGTGCCAGTCTGGGCATTAAACAATTCCAAGAGTACAAGGAACATAGGCTTATTGAGATCGACGCCAGCCTGTGTGGCACGGATAGCGGCCGTCAGTCCAATCTCCTTAAGCTCAGCCTTGAACTTCGAGAGCACCCAAATGGTCAACTTGTCCCACTTTCGCATGTGGTGACACCATCCTTCAACCCTAAAGCCACCTTTCGGATACATGACCCTCGATGTTAGCATCTGATTTGCAAAGGTCGAAGCACTGAAGGCAAAGATGTCATTAGGGACCTCACTATAGAGGCGCCCAGGACGCAAAGTTTGGCAATTAAACGAGGGACCGGCTCACGAAACGGCCAAGGTATCCCTCTGATTCGAGGTAGCATCAATTGAAAGAGTACCTCCCAACGCCCCTCCTTGAGAAGGAGTAAGTTCCTAGGGCATCCTTCTCTTGGAAGCTAAACGGTAGAAGGCCGTCAGCGGCAGCTGGCGGTCAAGTTGTCGCATGTACAGAACCATGCCTTTTGCAGAGAAAAACTAGTCTTCTTTGATCTTCAGTACCTTCACCTCGGAAGAGATCAGTCGGTCACCGAACAAAAAGGCAGGTTTTAAGAAAGTCATATCCTCGTATTCAGTAGATTTTAGTTTACCACTCTCCATCATACTCTGGAGGAAAATCGACAACTGATTCTGGATTTGCAGCATTCTCTCAGGAGGTTGATTATGTAAGATAGCATCCTTCGCAGGGTTGATAACCGCCTCGTCAAAATCAACTCCCATTTGACAAAGAGAAGCATCCAGAAGGACTTCATTCAGCAAAGGGATTGTCATCAACACTGACACAACAAAAACAAAAGTCAGGCAAAAAGCTGTAAGAAGACAAAGTGTGTCAAGCAACCTGGCACATCATCAGGGTGAAAACCCGTGCGCCTCAGCTTCGGCGCATCATCAGGGTAAAAACCCATGCGCGTCAGCAGAAGCTTTAGCGCATCATCAGGGTGTAAACCCATGCGCATCAGCAGTGAGGCTTCGGCGCATCATCAGGGCGTAAACCCATGCGCGTCAGCAGTTAAACCTCGGTGCATAAAAAAGGCCTAAACCCATGCACGTCGGCGGGATAAAACCTCCGCGCATCATCAGGACAGAAGTCCATGCGCGTCGGCAGCAGAAGAGTTAGGGCACACCGTATGACCCAAATCTCGTCTGAACAAAAAAAGGCAGTAAAAAATACGACACCCACCCGTCACCGCGGGCAGAACGTCGGCCAGAGTCACAATGGTGACCGGAGCATCTTCTTCGGCAAACTCTGTCGGCTCCTTTCCCTTGCCAGCACCGCCGCGAGGAGTTTTGGGAGCCATTTCTTAAAAAAAGAAAATTAGGGTTTTTGTGAAGAAGAACTCTAAAAGAAAAAACAGAGAGAGGAAGAACTCTCTCTCTCCACCTCACGCCTATTTATAGGCACGGTCGTACATGTGAATCGATGAAGTGTGACCTCAGCCGTCGCCTCGGGTTCTGTGAGAAGATAACAGTAAATAAATCCAAAAAGATCATCATTAATCTTTTTGGTTATTGAGGCATTATTATTTGCATTAACTGAGAGGAGTATGCGCCCCATCACTAATGCACGGATGCACCCGAACAGACATGCGCCCCAACAGTCACCGCCATGCTTCTTATTCAAAGTATTCCAAAACTTGTCCAAAAGTTTTGAAAACTTTGAAGGGGGTCTTGTAGAAGCATGGAATTTTAGGACCAGAAATCCTATGCGCCAAACCCTACATGCGCCAGAGAGCTCGGACAAAGTACTTCACACAGCAAAAACAACAAATATGGACATTAAAAGAGGACTTTTTATTACATATAAAAGTCTATTACATGTCTAGAAAAGGTTGTACAAAGGAGAACTTCTACAAAAAGAAAAGACCCTAAGTCTACAGCCAGACGCGGCGATCCCCATGCGCCCTCAGCAGGGCGCATCCCACCATGCGCCCTCAGCAGGGCGCATCCTTTCAGCAGCTCAGTTATGTGCATCCTCAGTTTTGTACATCCCTTCGGCAGCTCAGTTATGTACATCCCTTCAGCAGCCCAGTTATGTGCCGCTCTTCCAGCCAGGCTCACCGCCGTCTAAATACTTCGACTAATGAAGCATTTATTGAGCAGAACGAGGGTGGCAATCAACCCTCTATCTAGAGGAAGACCTCTCCAAACCGAGGAAGAGAAGAGCACCGCAAGCTGACCTGTGGCCAGGGGAGGCTTCGAAAGAGCCTCCAAAGGCGAAGGAAGACTGCAATCGAAACTGCGGCTAAAGGAGCAGCTTTCAACACAACCAGAGTGGGCGACACCCACTTTGAAGGAAGAAAGAGCCTCCAAAGCCGCAGCACCGCCATTCCGATCTGCGGCTCTTCCAGAATAACGGAGACGAGGCTCGAGCATCCCTATCTTTGGATGCAACAGGCATATTCTGCCTACCTCAAAAGCCCTCAACTTCGACTTTTGGATGTAACAGTCACCTTCAAGTGCATCAATAAAGACATTGTGTCGCATCTTAACCCTCGGGAGCATCTCATCAACAGAATACATCCGAGTAAACAAGTTCATGTCGGAAGAACGAGAAGCAAACTCTCTCCAAGCCACTATTTATAGGCCGAACAAATCAAACCCATGCGTCAAGTGGATAGCTCTCCAAATTTCGTGCATTAAATTTGTATTTAATGGATGAACCGGACGCTTCAAATTCAGCCAAGTCAAAACGGCTATTTAAAGCACTCGAAGAACGTAACAGTCGCACCATTAAAAGACGTATCACGAAGCGGATGCGCCGGCCAGACAGCACATCACACAGACGCACCCTTCAAACATCAAAGCACACCACACAGACGTGCCCTTCAACACCAAGCGCCTCACAGGGATGTGCCCCTATGCGTCCCCATATGCCTAGTGGAACGCCGATCGATGTGCCCTCTCAGCTGTCCATCAAATATCAAAAATATTAAATGCTGAAGTCTGACAGAGTTGGCAGCATGCTTCCCGAAGACTGAACAGTTGACAGCTTTTTCAGAAAATGAAGAATCGCCAACGTCAGCATCATCATTACACCTCCGGCGGTTACAAGCTACGTGGCCGGCCAACCACTCGTATGCGCCTACGTGGCCATGCGCCCAAAGCTCTGCATGTGCCTCAAAAGCCATGCGTCTCAGACTTTCTCTCTGATCTCAAAAGACAGAAGTAAAGTCACTACTGAAGCTTTGCATGCGCCTCAAAAGCCATGTGCCATAAATGATTCACGACTCCCAAAAGGTTACGAGCCAAAGTCTCCTCATGCGCCCAATCTCAGACGCATCTTACCAGATTATTCTCTATCAAATCCGAGATCTCCGAACCATGGGTCGATAACACGTGTCCTTTGACTCGATTCACCTAAGATTTCAGCAACAGAAATATCTTCTTCTCTGCTACATGCCGACTCACAACTGCAACATGAAGAATTTAACCCCTCAATCAGGACGTATTGTCCATGCGCCTCCATTAGCAATCACCACGTGGCATCTCCGTGTCCAGGCGTATCCTATATGTGCACGCATGAGCAGCTAGCCTGCAAAGCTATAAATAGAGGGATCATTTTCTTCTCACCCACGAACGAACGAACATACACAGAGGCAAACATACATCGACAGACAAAGACGTCGTATGACCAGAGAGACAGATACAGACACTCAACGTCTTCCTCCTCTTAGCAAGCTCCAGCACCCACAGCAATCCAAACCTTCAGAGAATCGATAACCGTCGTCAGATCGTCAACGGAGTCAACGCATTACCACTCACTCCATCGGCACTAGGGACCCAGATTAAACAAAAGTGTACTCCTAGGACTACGTCTAAGTCCTACATTGTAACATTGTTATGTTTGTATTGAAATTTGCAATCAAAAGATTTTAATGGCAAACAAATACCTCTTTGAGCGGTGACAATAGCTTCCTCCGGTGCTACTTCATTAGCAGCATTCTTCTCCTGGGATACATGGTCAGCAACATCCTCTTTCGGAATTAGCTTGTCATTAACATCCTCTGCCGATGTATATTCGTCATCTGCCCCCTCCTCTTGTGCTTCCTCGTCATCACTTGCATCGACTAGATCTATGTCTTGGAAGCCGAAGTCACATCCATCCAGGGCCTCGATCATCAGTCGATCTTCTTCAGCACGACGCAATCTTGGTGTAGTTGGAAGATGAGCAGCTTCCATTACAAGTGTAGGAGATAGAAATATTTTGACAGACGATTGCGACTCATTGATTGGGGTCGGAGTTGCAGTCGCTTCTCTCGCTTCTGCAGCCTCATTTTTGGTCTCTGCGGTCTCTTCTCTTGTGTCTGCGACCTTATCCCTTATCTCTGCACTGGTAGCTCCTTCTTGTGTATCTGTCACCTACCTAGGCTTAGGAGCAGGTGTAGAAGAAGGCATCCTAACCCCGACAACAGCACTTATCAGTGCCGATGTATGGATAGGTCCTGGGGGAGTGGTCACTTTCTTTCTGAAAGCTATTTTCTTCCTGTGTAGAGGTTCTTCAGGACTCTCTACGTCTTTAGCGTGTGTTTGTCTTTGGATGGAAGTCGGGGTCGTCGCCTCTTCTCTGTGAGCTGACTCAGCCTGTTGTCGAGACTGCGATCGAGTAGTGACTCTTTCCGAAGAGTCTATAGCGGTCTTCTTCTTAGAGACATGAGAAGATGGTTCTTCTACCTTCCTCTTCTTCTCCTTGATCGGAGAACTTGCAAATTTCAAAGAAACACGCAGCTGTTCATAGACTTCTTCAGGGAAATTGGCTTCCCTCGAAGCTTCTAGAGGCGCATCAGCCGGTTCATGTTCTTCGTCATTACCAGGAGGCAACAAAACATGTGCTCCTTTTCTAAATCGTGTCACTGTCGTAAAGCTATCTGTTAAATTAAAATTCTCAGCAAAAGTATTTGCTGACGTATAAAAGATCGAATAAGTATACAGCATGCGCGGGCCACGGTCGTTCCTTGTCGGCATCGAGAACGTTGTCTTTGTGTCACGGGCATTGTAATAGGCCCAAGCCCGGGCTCCATCAATCAAATAACATTTTCCCTGTAGGCATGTTATGGCATTGCCTATATGGAATTGGCCGTAGCCGAATTGGCGTGCAAAACGGCTTGGGAGATAGGGTTCAACATAATATTCATCTTCGAACCGATATACTAGATGTGATGGCCGAATCGCCCTCAGCCAATCGAAGGTTGTACGACCCAAAGGTGGCACCCTCACCGAGTCAATGAGATTTGTCGGTACATATTCGTAACCGGCTGGAGGTGGAACACATTAAAATTTTTATCCTTTGCCAAGATTTAAGACCTGCCTGCAGTCTTTCAAAGTGGTATAGATCCACTTGCATCCGGAGTATCTTCTTAAGAAACTGCCGCTCACTGCCCCCAGAGCAGGGTTCATTAGAGAAGGATGGTGTAGAAGCAACCATCCAAACAAATATGTATACGGCAGTTCTAGCTGAGGGAAATGTCCCTTCTCTCCTTTTCCTCGAATCATTGAATCAACGAAGAGACAGAGGCCGGCATTCATCCTGCACGTTATTGCTGACAATAAGTCCATCCGGTAGCCAAAAACTAGACGGACGGCAGCAAACTCTTCATAGGGGATATCTTCCATCGACAGATTAGAGATGTATTTTATCTCATGCAAGGCTAATCCAATTTTTCTGCGTGACGTCATGAAGGTCCCAGTCCTGTAATTATATCTCTTCGCCAATGCGAAGAATAGATGTGGATTACGGGGGAAGCCATAAATAGTGGCATACACTGCCTGATATAGACCAATTTCTTTGAGCTGATCTTCAAATTAGACCAATATCCAATTGGCCACACAGATCCACCTTTTATTGTCCGGGTTCACAAGACCTGTCAATTGTAGATCTTGGTCCGGATACATCCCTTCCACCTTCGCAAACTCATTTGCGAAAATTGGAGTTCTTACTGGTAGCAGCAGAGAAGAATCTTCCGGCGGGATGCAACCGGGTTTTAGTCCTCTGAGTAGGGAGCTATGTCGCTCAGAAGAACTGTATCTTTATGGTCTGGCCCCTTCTTAACACAGATATTACCCACTCGGGCCTGCTGCAGCAGAGTTATGTCCTATTCCATTCTTCTGGAATAGCTTGCAAAAGCATATCTGGACAGAGGAAGACATCTGGAGGTCTCTGTCAAATATATCATCTTCTTGCCCCTTCGGAAGATTCTCTGCTCTATGCGAGGCCTTGGCTGAAAATTCTTATCAAAAGCCTCACCCAACAAAAATAGAGGTTTCTTGTGGGTGACAGTGTCAGCAGTTTGAAGAGGTTGCCCGTTCATCAGACACAATAAAGTATCATTATCTTGCGCAATCAGGACAGCTTGCCGGGATGATGGTAAAGCATACTGTGGAAAGGAGACGTGTGAGAGATCTTCCTTGAATTCTGATTCGGACAGAGATCCTGTAAGAACCTCGTAGTTTGGATCTTCTCTGAGGTTAACTACATCAATGAAGAGACAAAGATCAGTATGTGCAAAAGAATTTTAAAACTTCTTCACAATTTATCCAATTGCGCTGTGTGAAACAATCTATCAGATTGCGCCAGCACAGCCTACGTGCGCAAGACATCAGATTGTGCCATAACAGCCTACTTGCACAAGACATCAGATTGCGCTAGCACAGCCGACTTGCGTAAAACATCAGTTTGCGCATCAATGCGTAAATCGACAGATTGTACTGAACATTCTGTCAGCGCTCTCCAACCGATTGCACAAAAATATAGTTTTTATAAAAATAAAAACTGTTGTACATACAGCCGAAATCCAAAACAGGGTGGCAAAATGGTTGAGAATACCATCAATCTCTAAAAAGAGAGAGGCATGAAGGTTCAAAAACATCAAAAACCCTAAAAAGGGGTTTCGATCATGGTTTGTCATTCACCTTGAAGAGCTGGGTGGCCCGTCTCGTGACGAGATACTCGCGGTACAATACGAGTCGAAGGTTCGACAGGGGCCTTTTCCTTCTCAGTGGTCGACCGCCGGAGTAGGAGAGGAGAGGAGTTGGAGTAGGAGAGGAGTTTCTTTCTCTTGAGAAATCAAAAGCAAGTAAAGATTAAAAAAATAGAAGATGAAACTATTTATAGTCTTCTCACAGAAACGTAATAGTCGCCTCCGATTGCGCCACGACAGACGGAGCTAATTCCTCCAAACGTGCAACCAAAGCACAACTTGATTTCAAATTCAAAATTCAAAGTAATTTGAAACTTTGAATATTTTCAAATTTTGAAAACTTTGAAGGGGGTCTTGTAAGTCCTAAAATTCAAGTTGCATCCATCAAATAGGCAGAGAAGTCTAAATTGCGCACCCTTCAATGAACTGTGCTATAGACAGACTGCGCTACAAATTAAACGTGCGAGGCTGAACTGCGCTAACGCCCGAGCGCACTACGCTGACGTGGCAGCACCATCATTACCTGACAGGAAGATGAAATCTTCTGACAGCCTGACAGCCCGAAAAGTGAGGAGTCTGTTCGTTTCTTGTGCAGCACAGTGCTCGAGAACAGCTGTACAATCCAGCACAATCTGCTAGTCCAACCTGAGCGCAGTCTGCCAGATCCTCCTTAGCGTAATTTGACCAAGTCTAAATCCCAGCACGGTCCAGCGGTCCGAATCCCAGCGCTATCCATTGACCAGAGCTGAGTGTAGTCTGAAGCTAACGCTATTTGAGTGGCACGATCCAGCAAACTTTTTAAAGATAACTGACATTTATTACGTGGCTTACATGCCATCAATTGCTCGCCACGTGGCAACCGTCTGTACATGACCAAGCGCATTTCAATTAAATAATGCCATGCGTCTGAATACGGTTAGCCCATGATCGAGCAACTGCCCAATGGCCAGCGCAGTTTACAGTTTGCGCAGTCTGTCTCCAGCGCAGTTCATTGTGCACAATCCAGAATAACTATAAAATAGTTATTTCTAGAACTCTATAAATAGAGTTTCAAGTTCTTCATTATGGGGGATCATTATTCAAGATCATCAGAGATCAGGAGTTCTTGTCCAAGTGCTGATGCATTCTTCAGAGGCTATCGTCTTAAAAGTTCACATCGTCCAAGGGATAAAGCGATCGTCTTCAGGTCGCATTCCTACAGTTGTACTTTCCCAGAATTTATTGTACTCTTGTACTATTCTTTAAAGTTTGTGAAATAAAAGACTTTTGTTTTTTGCAAACATATATATATATATATATATATATATATATATATATATATATATATATATATATACAAAATATATATATATATATATATATATACAAAAAAAATATATATATATACAAAATATATATACAAAATATATATACAAAATATATATATATATATATATATATATATATATATATATATATATATATATATATATATGTTTGCAAAAAAAAAAAAATATATATATATATATATATATGTTTGCAAAAAAAAAAAAAAAAATATATATATATATATATATATATATATATATATATTTGAGAGTATCATCAATATGCATGCCTATTAGTCTTCTTGGGCATAGGTTTGGTATGGTTTGGCCTGACAGTGTTTGGTTTGGGCGTGTTCCGATGATTCGGTAATTGACACGTGTTAGAATAGGAAGCAGCAACTTCAAGCCGTTTTCCTAAACTAAATTCTACCTTTTTGAAAGTGTCATATAATCTAGAGTAGTCAGATGTAAGTGTTTCTATTCTGACTTGTGCACACTGGAGACTCTTTCTATCCTTATATAGGTCTTCCTTTAACTGGATGATGGTTTGGTCTTTTTCTTCGGATAACTTAATAGTCTCGTGTAACAAGTCAGAATCATCTTCGACAGTTCTTCTATGTTGAGCCTTGAGTGCGATCGACTTTTCTGACTTCTCCATTGGTGTAACGTCTTTAAAGTCTTAAAGTTCTAACTCGTGAGTGAGTAGCTTACCCATGAGTGTTTCCAGAGACATTGTTGAGAGGTCGTTTCCTTTTATAATTGATGTAGCCTTTGGAATCCAGTTCTTCGTGAGAGCTCGTAGAAATTTGCGAATCTTTTTATGGTTACTGTATTCCTTGCCTAGTGAAGACAAAGGATTTACAATATCCAAGAATCTCGTAAACATCTGAGTGACTGATTCACTTCGCTTCATTTTGAACGCCTTGTACTCCTGAGTAAGTCTGCTGATCTTTGACTCCTTGACTTGTGTTGTTCCTTCGTGGGTTACTTCGAGAAATTTCCACACTTCATTTGATGTTGTGCAAGTAGATACCCTGTTGAATTCAGTTCAACCTAAAGCACAAAATAAAGCGTTAATAGCACGTGCGTCAAGACTGGCCTTTTTCTTTTCATCCTCTGTATATTTGTCATAGGATTTTTCAACAAAAGCTCCATCAACATTAATACGGGAGGCTTTTTGTAGCCATCAATAACTACAGACGATAAGTCAAAATCAAGAGATTTTAGGAAGAAACTCATACGTGTTTTCCAATAAGTGTAGTTTGTGCCATCAAACAATGGAGGTCTGTTTGTGGCTTGGCCTTCACTTGTGCATTTCATAGTTGCCATGTGTAATTCTGTGATCTATATAACAATTAAAAAATAACTGAATATAACTGTAATTTTACCTTGCTTTACCTGTATAATCTGCTCTGATACCAATTGTAGGAACGAAATTATAAAGCAGAATACTCTAGAGGGGAGGTGAATAGAGTAGGCAGCAGAATATTGCTAATTAAAAACTCGTTAGCAATTAGATCACAGATATAATAATAATCACAAAATAAATAACAGTAATGAAAAAGAGTGATCAGAAGACAAACGCAAACACAGAGATTTATACTGGTTTCCTTCTTATGAGGACTAGTCCAGTCGAAAGAACTTTAGCTTCTAGTTGAATCCACTATTGGAAAATTCTGCAAGTTTTTATACGAAGTCCTTGCAACTTCTACAGACGCGAGCTTTGATACGAAAAATTTGACCAACTTTAATTGTGAAGAGTCAATCTTCAATTAAGCCTCTGATTACAATCGCTCTGAAACTTCTAGACCGCACCGTACTGGCAAATAAACTAAAGGATTGTAACTGGTTTGGGATTTGAAAATGGAAGCTTTTTAGAACTCTTTGGAAGAAACGTAAGCTTTAGAAGAGAAGAGATGAAAGTGAATTGGTGTGTTGAAATGATCAAAATCCTTCTCTATTTATAGTTTTTCCAAAGGCAGAACTCTGACAGAATTTGGGCAGAATTCGGACAGAACTCTTTGTAACCAACCGCAACTGAAGGGAGACCAAGTTCAAAATTAAATGTTCACATAACGTTCAACTTGGCCGAACTCTGGCTGAGTTCTGTCAGGGTTTGGTCAGTTGATTTTATGAAAAATAATTTTGGCTTTTTGAAAAATCCTTCAGAAGCTTTTTATAAAATACATGTTTTTTAAAAACATAGGTCATTTTAGAAAGATAGATCAGTTTTGAAAAACGATTTCGGATAGCCTATTTTCCAGTATGACTTGGTGTACAATATATTCCTAGACTCAATAAAAATGAAAATTATATTGCTTTAAAGGAAATACATTCTTGAGTGGCAAACAGCTTCGGTCTTGAACTGAGTAGATATCATCTTTGATCAGTGTCCAAAACATCGTTAGTAAACTTCTGAATTGATTTGTATATCGAGACAGAGTTTGATCAATTATTAAAATCAGGTTTGACCATGACCAACGGGCTAACAAAACTGAAATCAAATTACCTTTAAAACTGAAAACTGAGAATGTGTTGATACACTGTTTTCGAATTGGGTTAAATGAACTGAGGATAATGGGTTTTAAGTACACCGTTTTCTGATTTTTCACAGTTGGAATTTTGGGATTCATTCCTGGAATTGATACACATGGATTAATGTAGATTTTTCTAGTTTTTTAGTTATACAGTGATTGGGTTTTATTGTTTTGTAATCGAATTTGATTTAGGTTTTATGGGGTTGAGTATTAAATAAAAAAAACTGAATTCTAAGTTGAGTTTTGACATCCATATGTTAACTTGTAGTAACCCTGTTAACTGTACACTATATGTTCCCTACACACTTGACACTTGACACATACTACTGCCACACTTCACACACATTCAAAACTGAGACACACACACACCCCTTCACTCCCTCTCTCATTGCTCACAGTCATTCACTCACTATGCTCACACACACACACACACACTCACTATTGCTCACAGTCATTCTCTGATCATTTCATACTTGTTAGGACTTATATCTTTCTCTAGACTACTTTACTTGATGATATCATATTGGTAACACGGATTAGTACTATATGGATCTTTTCATGAGATGTTATCCCTCTCGGGAGCATCAGGTACTTCTTGTCTTGTGTGTTTCACTTACATCATGTACTCTCATGCTTCTACTATCATGAATCTGCTTGTAACTCATGTACCCTCATGAATCACAGAGCCTTCACGAATCAAATTCATGAATTACTCATTATGAGCCTGTAGTGTAATCATGAATCTTAACATAACTTGAATGGATCCGTGTGTATTGATTTGGGGATGGGGGAGTAGAAATTGTCATGTGAATAATCCCAAAGTAGTATAATCATGAATCAATTTCGTAGTGTAATCATGAATCATTCCCAGCCATTCATATCTCTATCTTGTACTCTAATTTACTAGCCACTTACAGTTCCTTACTTATAGTAGATATTTCCAGTTACAACTATCTCTCTTACTTCATATACATTTCTTTACAGCATTTCATGTATCTTATTCTATTGTTAGATTTACATTTCTGTCATGATATGAACTGTTGAAATGTATTATTCTCGCTCCTGTCCTGACTGGACCTGTTGAAAATATTACAGAGGATGAGGATGAGGCTTTCTGTCCTACCTACTACGGAGCAGACATAGACAACACTTGCAACCTGGACCCCGTGGTTCAGGCAACAGCTGAGGATGACACCACTGATTAGAGTAGATAGTTTAGTCTGTTATTTTCCTTCTTCTTGTTTTTGTGTTCTGGAGTTGTATTATTGGGACCTTGTGTTATTCTGGATGTTGTAGAGATGTTATCTTAGACACTTAGACCTCTCTCTTATTTATGTTTCAGTTTGTGGTTTTATATCATATATATGTATCTATCTATCTATCATTCGTACTTCTTCTTTAGTTGTGATTGAGATTGTATATCTTATATTGTTCCTCTATTCGGAGAGTATAAACTGTGCAAGTACCTTTAACTATTAGATGTATACGACCTAGGACAGCGTTCTACCGTCGACACTGCGGCGTAGGCTGGACATACCCACTTCTCGTACCCTTACACTAGGGTACGGGCCGTGACACTTTTCTTCTGGTATGAATCTAACCTATTCGTCTTCAAATCCATTGGATAGTTTAGGATTAAATCGAACAAAAAATGATTTGAAATCGACCTAAAGTTGACGAAAAATACTGTTTCACAACAACGAACATGGTAGTCCAGACCCCGACTCGGAAGGCCAAATCTGGTCGATCTAATAAGAAACCTAAAAATCTATTTGAATAACCTTGTAGACAACCTAAAGGGCTACAAAACCCTTTTTATAGATGTCGATTTCGATGACTGTGTGCCAAGAAATCAGTCTCCCAATATTGACGAAAAACTATTTTCAAACAGTAGAAAATTTTAGAAAATTTCCCGATATGGCGTGCGTCCTGACAAACCGGAAGACGTGGTCACAACCCATAAGCATCGAAAGACGCATATGGATGTTGCGACGTGTGGGATTCGACGGAACTCAATTTTATTGTGCGTGTGCGACGAAATCGAGGCATATCAATCAAGATACCCCGTATCGGCACCTTTGTAAACTAGGCCATAACTTCGTGCATGTTCGTCATCTCGAGACAAAACTTGCTCCAACAGGACCATATCATTTTTCTGGTCCTGTATGCCAAGTTTGGTTCGATTCTGAGAAGGTCGATCGGAACGCCCTTTGGCGGGCCCATAATAGATCCAACGAGCGAATTTTTGCACGGCCTACCGAAATCTAAACTTTGACATATGGTTGGGTTTGTCTCATCAAATCGGACCCGTAGACATATAGTTTGACGACTTTAGAGACCATAGATACTGGCACACTTTTTCGTGCAAAGCGAGTCCAACGACGGACATCATTTTGGTCCAAAATTACCGTTTTATCCCCGTATCCAGAATTGGACTTATGGGTAGGGTATCCTAGATAATTGACTATTCTGAATACGTTGGTAATATCTATTTTAGCCCCCGGAGGCTGTTGTGTAGTTGGACTTTTGTGTGGCACTGAGTGCTTGGTATTATTGGTTTCACCAGCAAAGGACCACATGCGAGTACATTTTTTTTTTTTTGATATTGATTATTAGCATATTTTATTGTTAGTCATTATATGTTTGATTCTTGTCTCTTTTATATTTTGTCATATTTCTTACCATGTAGAGTCGGAAAGGGGAAGTACCAAAGATTTGTGATTTGACCTTATACAATGTAGACATCGTAGATATTGTTTATTTTCTGCAAAGTAGACATCGTAGACATTGTTTATTTCTTGCAAAGTAGACATCGTAGACATTGTTTATTTTATTACAAAGTAGACATCGTAGACATTGTTTAGACATCGTAGACATTATGTGTCCCTAGACCGATCACATATCAAAACGGTACTTCAAACACTTAGAAAGTATATTCTTTGGTTTATTTTTTACGGTTATTTTCTTGTCTACTTTTTTCATGTCTTTTCCTACTTATTTTCGAATCATGTATTTTATGTCTAACCTTTGGTTTATAGTCGTTATCATATATTGGAACTGCATTCAATAAATTGTACTCGTTCCATTCCTGACTGGAAACCAACATTTTTTAGGTTAGCAACAACTACGCTTAGCATTGAGGAGACGGGTGTACTTGCATGCCAAAACCTAGAGATTAGTTGAATAGTTGTGTTGTGGACATTTTCAATATTTGTAAGAGTTTATATTTTCCTCAAATGTAAAACTTGTTAATATTGTAAGTTTAATTTAGTTATTACGAATGAGCAGAAAGTTATTATTTATGTGATTTTGACATCATGGCCTTGACAGCGCTCTACCTCCGACACTGCAACGTAGGCTGGCTTGGACACGTACTCGTATCTCCAAAAGCGGGTGTGGGTCATGACAGGACACGTGGTGAAGACGGGTTTGCCAAATCCTAGATCTGGTGGCGGCAAGGAGACACCGGCAAGACCTGGCCGGACACGGCACGGCGAGGCGGCAGACACGGCCAGACACGCAGAATTAGGGTTGGGGTTAGAATCTAGGGATTTTTGTTTAGGATCTGGTGTGTCATATAATAGTTTCTCGTGTCAGGGATACGAACACATGATGTACATTAACACGGGAATGGGGTGGGGTGACATGGGTGTGTCCGTGTCGGAAATAAGGAAATATAAATGTAAAAAGAATTAATGAAATGGACACAGATACAAGTGGGTCTCGGTAATTAGACCAGTAATGATAGATTTATAAGTAAATAATCTGCCATTAATAATGGCTATTTATAGTCTCATTAGGAATGTCCTAGAATCTATAGGCACATGGACTAGAAGGGATATTCCAGGAACATTCCAGACTAATCCTGATTAGTCTAATAATTCCAGAATATTTCCACTAAGTCATGTGGTTAGGTATTCCACAATGGCTTTCCTAAATAACTAATCCAATTAGAGGAAATTACAAGTCTGCCATTACCATATTAGAAAAAATATAATTAATTAAACTTAAGCTAATAATAATCAATTAATCCAAAAATAATATTTTATTTAATTAAAAATAATATTTTAGCTATCAAATAAATTCCATTAAAATAGACTCAATTAGAGTAAAAAAATTCTAATAACAATCATAATTAACTATCGAAATAGATTCCATAAAATATATTACATGAAAAATTATAGCTAATTAATGAAAAATCATATTCCAATAAATCTAACCAATTTAATTAAAAATTATTAAATAAAATATTCCAAAAATGACTAGAAAGATAATAAAATATTAGAAACAATTATAATCTAATTTTTTCGGAATATAGGGGTTACAAATCTACCCTCCTTAGAAAATTCCGTCCTCGAAATTTCAGGACAAGTGGTAGAAAAGAACAAAAGATTTCCAATTTCAACAAACAAGGATTTTAGGTATTAAGAAACAAATCTCAAACAGGAAAGAAAGAAAGTTTTATCTACAAATTCAAATCTCGAACATGGAAGTCTGGAAATCTAAAAGAAGAGATCGGATTACGAGTTGCTATCCACGGTCTTCTCCCGCGAAGTTGATCATCTTCATGCCATGAGTTTTGTCTTCAAGTCTTGAGTGATCTTCAGCTTGTTAGGTTGTAAGCCCCTAGATTTTTAGAGTTATTTTTTAATTATTTTTGTTTAATGTAGTTATTAATATATATTTTCCTACTTTTATTCATGATCTTAAAATGTACCCTTCCGTAGCTATGATTTTTGGAGCACAAGAAATGCCAAACTCTAGAAACTTCCTTCATGAGTTTTGAACTAGACAAATTTATCTTCGATTTGGTATATCATGTCCCACTCAAATATGTATTCTTGTATCCTATTTTCTTCGCACAACTTCGGAGTCAATTTAGGCCAAGAAGTTATCTATCGTGAGACTTGTCGTAACTTCCAACTTAAATTTCGGACACGACATAGATCCAGCCTAAACGACCCAATATATGATTTTGACTATTTTTGAGCCTAGTATACACATGCCTAGGGTGTACCACTAAATCGAGGTCCCGTATGCTATATAAAATCAAATGACGGATAAGATCCCTTATTTGACTTTTAGAGCCTATTTCCAATTCGGGTAAATTTATCGAGCCTAAACTTGTCCAATTAGGGTCATCCCCATGTAGAGAGGCCTTTCTAAATATTTAATTCAGATTTATGGAGTATTTATTTGGGTCAAAACCAAATAGGAAAACTCCACAAATTCAATTTCCTATATTTGGAAACTTGTTTATTTTTGTGCCAATCCCGCTTGTATATGGACTCCAAAATCCATCAAAACTCAACCTATCCGCACTAAAACAGTCCATAACCAACCTCCCCTAGCAATCATATATATATATATATAACAGACAAACCTACCCAAAAACCCTCTCCACAAACCCTAAAATCCAACCCTTAATTATCGAACTGCTGTTGCTGTCATCTCTTTTTCCCGCTGTTGTTCACACCATTATCGACCACCTCCATCCCAATCACTTCATTCCTGATGTTCCCAAGACCCTCCTCCACCTTCCAAGGCCGTCCATCACCTGAAACAGCCCCAACAAGCTGCAACACCTGTCCAAAGATACTCCTACCTTGCTGGCCGAACATCAGAGCAGGTATGCCATATTGCGACTGTGTTTTCTCTACTTCCAGACATAGAAACTTCATGAGACCAAAAATTCTAGGTTCCCCTATGTTTATACTACCTTCATATAAAATTTCATGTTTATACTCCCCGATTGGTCGGGGCACCTGTTTTACTAAAGGGTGTCCAGAATCGACACTGTTTGGTATATGGATGTTTTGATCTAGTTGGAATAACTTTTACCATTGATATCATATATGAAAACGATTGTAATTTGATTATCTACAATCTCTTTTAATAACTTTTAGATAATTATGTTATTTTTATATGTAAATCTTTACATCTTTGAAGACCAAATTCTGTCGTAAAACAAACTATCAAAATTTCTATCTTGTGAGTTCCAAAATAATTTTATGTGCATTCAATGCTCCATATTATTGATCCTCAACTCATGTGAATATTTGATAATTTAAATAATTATTTACCATTTATTTCAGAATATTAAAGTTAAGTTTATTATGGTTAAACAAGTTCTATAACGCTGATTTATCAATGTGGATACTAGTTTGATCATGAGATGATTTTTAAATGGTCCAGAATATTATAGATTTATTTCAGAATTAATAATGAATATTTTACACATATATTTTTGGGATTTTGTTAGTCTTGTAAGGCACATTATGACTAGTTAATTAATTATGACTAGTATATAGATTAGTTAACTCTATTGATTATAAATATATGGTAGTAATAATGAAGTGTGGTTATTAATGTTAGTTATTAATGTTATTTATAGGAGTTCGTGAGACCGTGACTACGGAGGTTGAAGCCGGACCGGTACTTTATTCTTTCGCCACAATTCTAGGCAAGATACCATGCCATTGTGATCTTATTTTATTTCCTTCGATACATGGACATGTTGTTGTGTGTTAGGATTAGATGTGTTAGGAGAGCGTCCAAGTGTGACTTGGCTGTTGTTAATGATATCATCGATGATTGATAGTGTGTGTGTGTGTGACCTAATGTGCTAGTAGACTTCCTCGTGTTGAAGTTGTTTTTCAATGACTTCTATGACTAGACACGACTCATGATACGACACTTGGAGTGAGAGTTACATTGGTATTGGCATGCATCTTGTACTTGGCCAGTATAAGGGGTTTGTGTGACGGATCACATATGAATAGTTGTGTTAGTTAGAGGACTTGCATGTGAGATACGAGTCATAAGAGTCATTGACATGATCTTGTACTACTTCTGGGCGGAGAAGACTATTAATAGGCGCACGGGATTACCCTATCCACATTAACCTCAGAGTTGCCATGGTATAGGCTATACTAGTAGATATTCCATTTATCGTCTACGGACTAGTCTCCGGATTGGACGGGAGTACACTAGTATATTCGTGATATTAATTGACACTAATATCACTCCTTATCTACCTATGCGATCCCAAAGTAGTCTTTAAGTGCATTACACTTAGATGATAGTTTACCTTGTTAGTTATATTCATGTTCATGTATATTACATTTACTGTTCATATTGTGGCTAGTTGTTGTATCTTGTTACGTCCCTCTGAGGACCTGGTGATCTCTCCAGGTATTTGATGGACTTTGGGAGTATTGTTGTTGTGGTGTGTTACTGCTAGATTTATGTATTAGTGGTAGTGTTATTTTATTCTTTCTTTCATGCCTTTATGTTCGCTTGTACTTGATATTTCTGCCATGATTTCTATGCTATTATAACCTAGTTTTGCAAGCTTACTGTTTTCCTCTAGCTCGATCGAACTAGTGTGATATTGGTAGCCGACTCGATTACACTTGTTCATTTCTTGATATTTATACATTACTGTGGATTGAGATAGTTTAGTTAACACATGTTTAGTATATTATATAGCGTAGTACATCTAGAATAAGTCCATTAAATTGGGAACTTATTCTAGATCGTATTAGCTGGCTTGCTTACGTTCCTAGTCCTATATATTTTGGGAGTGGGGCATGACATAGGCCTTCGATTATCTTCAAAAGCTGGCATGTATGGATACATCACTCTGCCTTCGAGTCTTCAGGCAAAACTAGAAAATAATCTAACAAAATTTTATAGAAAGTAAACAGAAAACCTGGAATCATATTAACAATCGCCTCAGCTCCCTCAGCTATCATGGCATAAGCTCCTTCATGCTGTAGCGCTTCATGCGTCTGTTGCTCCTATAGTACTCCATATAACTGTTGTTCCGGTGGTGCTCCATATGACTGCTGGATCTGAAGAGATAAAGACCTCTGCTGATGTCCTACTGCTCCATTTGCTTGTCCGAGAGCAAGGCAATCAGTGGCCCACTGACAATACTTCATCCTGTGAGCAGATGAATCGTAGTATAAGCAAACTCCCAATCTCATGTGGTATACATTAGCATGATATCCCATCTTCTTATAGAACACACAAGGAAAGCGAGTCTGAGTCTGTCTCTGAAGTTGCAGCTGAAGAGGTACCGTCTGAGTGTTATGACGCTTTACGGGTCCCGAGTAGTTGCTATCCCCATCATAAGTCTCTCTTTTGGACTTTGGCATCATGTCTCGCTCCGTTGTCCGTACCACGTTCGGGATCTCCTCGTAAGAGTGTGTTCTGCTTGTGGCTTTAATTTTCTGATCCTCGGAGACTCAGGCGATCTTCAAAAGTTGTTGCATGTTATCGATCCGCTCATCGATGTAAAGAATGCGCTCGATGTTGAGGAATTCCAATTGTCTGAGATTCCTAAAATCAGAAGTCCTTCTTGGCTTGGAAAGTGGAGTCTCACAAGTACGAATCGCATCTATAAGTCCGGCTTTAAAAAGAGCGGCCTGCTCCCTCTGGGCATCTATGAATTAATGAATAATCCTCATCAACTGAGCCCTATCTATAATGAAAGTCAGGCAGCTGGAGGTGGTGGAAGGTCAGAAGTTTCGAGCGAAGGCTGTTCAAAGGTATCGGTGTTACTTGTATGAACCATCTTATAAAACAAAAGAGTGATTAAATATGGCCTAAGATAATAAGCAATAGGAAAGTAAACACGACGTTGTCCTCGGTCTATGCTGCAATAAGTTTTCCTTAGTTTAGCAAGTCTTCCAACTGTACTCTACAGCCTAAGTACCATTATGATAAGATAAAGAACTACATGGGCCCCTACTAAAAGCATGTCACGACCTGTTTCCAGATTTTTTGGATATGAGTCGGACACGTCCAACCTACGTTGTAGACATAACGCAACTAGATGTATGTAAACCTCTGGAAAACTCCAATAACATGACCAATCAATCTCATCACAACTACTAACACGTGCCAGAACAAATCACCACAATATCACACATCTCACTATGTCCTTTTAGTACAACTTTACAAAAGCATTCGGAGACAAATCCGGTAAACTAAAATCCACTAAAAATAATAGTAATATGTCTCATGGAACTATCTAATACATCTGGTGAAATATTTACAACAGATTTTCTAGAGCCTTCTAGGAATCATCCTCCAGTCCAATGCCATTATCATGCACTGGTCTAATATATCAATAATCCAGTCAGAAAAGGAGCAAAGTACAATCCATAACAGTAAAACAAGTACAACACATACACAAGTAATAAAACATGAACCTGAATCACCATAAATGCAATGAAACTACTGAACATGAAACATGAAACACGTAGCAAGAAAATCATAATAATGAAACATGTAACAAGAAATCATGACAAGTGATTTGAAATATGTACTGAATATGTGACCGGCTTGACAAGTACAAGGAGCACATGAAATAGGATATGACTTAATCACACGTGCATGATGTGCGATTAAGCTATCAACATAATATAACTAGCATACGGCTTTGTTTACATATCCGTATCATTTCCCCTCCCCAAGTACAAGTAAAGAACAAGAGCACATAATAAGCACAATAACCAAAAGCACATGATCAATCGTGTAAACAACGTGTCCAACATGAATAAGTCCACATGAAGTAAATGAGTCAATGCCATAGGATGTACTTGTCTTATCCTTGAAAATCAAATAAGTCTCAATGTCCACCTAGAATAGGGTAAATATATACTAGAATCTAATCAATGACAACTAACTATCTAACTATTATAAACTAACTATTTAACTATACATATTACTAGCTAATAGAGATTTAGTTAGAATAACTAGTAAGGGAAAATACTAGTATAATAAAACAATATTAGTTCATAAATACTAGAAATTATTTGCAAAGTAATTTAAACTATATAAATATTAACAAAAGTCAAATATTAGAAAATACTTGCTAACAATAATCAACATTTACAAACTAAGATAATAAAATAATTTCATAGCAATATATATTGGCAAAATGTTTACTAAAATATTTTACAAATAACTATTGTAATATAATTAACCATAACAATAATGATAATACTAATATCAACAAGAACAACAATAATAAGAATAATAATAACAGTAATAATAAATCTCTACCTAGGCCCACTGCCCAACTTCTGGCCCATCTCTCTTTTTTTTCTTTTCTTTTTCTTTTTCATTATTACTCACCTGGCCTGCTCCAGCCTTGGCTGTTCCAGTATGGCCTACGTGGATAGCTCGTCCCATTGTTGTTATTTCTTTTCTTTTTTTCTTTTTTTCTTTAAAATCTGGCAGCCCGGCCCGCTATGACAGCCTACAAACCCGACCCGATAACCCATTAAAAACCCTAACCATAAATTACACACACTCTCTCCTTTCTCATTTACTCACAGCTGCAGCTCGCAAACCCTAATATCCTCTCCACAAACTTCACACACACATGCACGCACTCTCCGCAAAAACCTAAAACAAGTGAAAAGGAGACAAAGAAGTATACAAGAAGAAGAAGAAGATTGAGGCGAGGGCTCACCCAGCGTTCGTCGATAGCTTCAGCGGTAGGCCAAGGAAGCTAGGGTTCAGTCACGGCGATAATCGACGGTTGACAGCAGTCAAGATTGACGGCTCACAGTGGAGAGACAACGACGAAGGGCGTTGGTTGAGAGGTGGTGACTAGCCCCGACTTATCTGGCGGTGGCGTGCCCACAGCTTCTTCGATAAGGCACGGTAGACGGCGATGAGTCGAGATAGTACAGTGGACGAATCTAGTGGCAGGGACAACTTCAAGACACGCGATGGCTCCAGCCACGTCGGTGAAGTGGCGACTCCAAGAGAAGAAGACACAGCAACGACTGACAATGATAAGGGCTTCTTAGTGGCGTCTCTAGTCAGAACCCTTCAAGGTGGTACAATTCCAGTGCAAATCTTCACGATGAGGATACTGCTCAGACAGATCTGTGTCTGATCCGACACAATAACGATATGGCAAACTCCTCCGACGAGATCAGCTGGACACGTGACAAAAATGGGGTTGCCAGGTTCCAGATCTGGTGGCGGCAAGGAGACTCCAGCAAGACCTGGCCAGATATGGCACGGTGAGATGACAGACACTGCCAGACACGTAGAATTAGTGTTAGGTTAGAATCTAGGGATTTGGGTTTAGGATCTGGTGTGTCCTGTAATAATGTCTTATATTGGGGACATGGACATAGGGGTGGACACATGATGTACAGTGACACGGGAATGGGGTAGGGTGACATGGGTGTGTTCGTGTCAAAAACAAGGAAATATAAATGTAAAATGAATTAATGAAAGGATACGAATACAAGTCATGTGGTTAGGCATTCGGGAAAGTTCTAGAATCTCTAGGCACATAGACTAGGAATAAATGATAGATTTAGGAATAAATAATGATAGATTTAGGAATCTAGGCACACAGTCATTAGGGCCTAGATTTAGGAATAAATGATAGATTTAGGAATAAATAATGATAGATTTAAGGTTGGGTTAGAATCTAGGCACACAGTCATTAGGGCCATTAATGATAGATTTAGGAATAAATAATCTGCCATTAATGGTGGCTATTTATAGCCTCATTAGGAAAGTCCTAGAATCTCTAGGCACATGGACTAGGAAGAATATTCCATGAATATTCTAGACTAATCCTGATTAGTCTAATGATTCCATAATATTTCTACTAAGTCATGTGGTTAGGCATTCGACGATGGCTTTCCTAAATAACCAATCCAGTTAAAGGAAATTACAAGTCTGACATTACCATATTAGAAAAAATATAATAAATTAAACTTAAGCTAGTAATAATCAATTAATCTAGAAATAATATTTTAATTAATCAAAAGTAATTAGCTAACAAATAAATTATACTAAAATAAACTCAACCAGAATAAAAATATTCTAATGACAATCATAATTAACTATCGAAATAGATTCCATAAAATATATTACATGAAAAATAATAGCTAATTAATGGAAAATCATAGTCCAATAAATCTAAAAAATTTAATTAAAAATTATTAAATAAATTATTCTAAAAATTACTAAAAAAATAATAAAATATTAGGAACAATTCTAAATCTCATTTATTTTAGAATAAAGGGGTTACAGTGCGACTGACCACTGAAGAGAGAACCGCTAATATGGTTATTTTGGAACCTTCGGGGGCAATCGCGTCTCTCACACGAAACATTTTCGTCTTACATTTAGTCCAAGATGGCTTGTGGTGCCAGTAACTTTCATATACTTTAAGTCATCTTGATAGCAACGATCTGCGTACATCCCTTAGATTGAGTTAAGAAGTGTATGCGCGACGTGAATAAGTCAAGAAGTATATGCACGACACAACGAGTCAAGATATGGGTACACGAATGCAACACGAGTATGGAGCCTAAGGTTTTGCTATAGAAGAAACATGTGCTTCGGCACGAGATATAGTTTCGTGTTTTGAGTCATTGACACTAAGTTCACAAGTCTATAATTGAGCAAGTTGCACGATGAAACAAAGGAAGGCTATAAGGCAAGTATGGAGTAAATTATACTAAGTTGCGAGGTACGATCTTGATATTGTCACAAAATGGATTTTATGGTACGACTATGTCGTTGTGTCACAATGTAAACCAGGAGTATGTCTTGAAACTGATCCTAAGACAAGATTAGAAGGACCACAAAAGGATTAGTTGTACTCACTGAAATAACGTTTTGGTTTTTGTATAAAAGGGCAAGATGCCCTTAACCAGTAAAATTGTGTACTGACACCCCACCAGTTTTTATGTGCAGGTTACAAGTACTCGCTCGTTCAAGGCAGAGCTCACTTGGATGCATCGAGGCATGGAGTTCCTTGACGTTTCGAGGCGTACGGCCGCGCTGGTATCTTCACTTATACGGGACATAATAATGGACATCGCTTCTGAAGCATCCATAAGTTGTAAGCCGAACGGCATGATCATTTGCATTGAGAGATGATAGAGAGAGCTGAGTGATTATAATCATAAAAAGTATGAGCTTGAGTGATTTATAATCTTGGTCTGGGGCCGTTGTAACCTTATATTTTTAATATAAATAAGATGACTTATTTTCTATATATCTTATGTTATTTAACTTTTTTACTTGGGAGTCTTGTACGACGACCCTGTCACTTAGCTGCATAATCGGTCGTTATGGTATTTGCCAAGCACAACTTAGGCTCGTGCGGCATCATGCCATAATGAGGACGATCGGTTCTGTGGAACAGGGGCGTGACACCCGCGCTCAGTTCAATATGATGAATCAATGGATGCAACGATATTTGAACTTGGTTATGCAAAGACTTGCTCAAAGTCCCACTCGGTCGAGGTAACTCCTCGTTCAGGTGGGTGGCTTTGATGGACTCGTCTATGTTTTGCCTTCACACCTAATAAAATGAATCACGTGCATGTTTAGTAGTCAATAAATTGATGCATGCTAATAAAAGAGTTGAACCCATATATCTAAGAGAATAATCACATCTCATAGTCGATTTGCATAGAATATGAAAATGTTAAACTTGATGCTAGGAAGTATATCACTTTGTGTTTTCAAAGGCACTAGTCCTATCGATTTTATGGCTTGCATAAAAACGAGTTTTCTTATGTTGTCCCACGGACTATCTAATTGATGTCATAGTATATACGTTCCTACGATTTCAAGGCTTGTCATATAGAGTATGACAATGTTTGGAGTACTTTGTAGAATGCAATTTGTTCAAATGAGACAGAAAGGCTATTAAATAGTCGTTCCTGAGTTAAGATGAGAATATAGGTTAATTTAGTTTGGCAAGAAAGCTATCTAGTAGGCATTTCTGGATCTCAGAGGTATAACATGGAAAGTTCTCAGGATCGTAGGTCACGGAGGCAGCCCCTGGTTTGGTTGCTTAGAGATGGAAAGCTTACGAGGACAAAGGTTTGAATCATACTATTAGTCAGGCCATACATTTACGTTGAGTTTAGATGTTCTTATAGGTGCGTGGTCATGGACAACTTATGCATAAGGTTTTAGTTCCTCAAACGAATCGTCGAGACACTCGGATCATGTTGGCCTAGGAGGAACAAGGAAAGCTGAGCTGGTTAAAGCATCAGAAGATTTGAAAACTTATAGCTGGGCTAGCTACCCGCGCTGCAAGGATCATTGTCGATCCTAGCTATGTCCAAGATGATGTCTCATCAGTGACCTTCATATAGATTGAGTCAACGTGCTAGCAGTAATCCATGTGCACGTTGTTAGTTGAGTAAAGAAGTTGGATACACGATATACAACAAACTATTAAGCCTAAGATTTGTCTTCTACATAGACATGCATTACAACAGAATATGTGAGATTATGGTTTGATAGTGTGGCACTGAGTCCTTATGATATAATTTTATCGTGTATTGAAACATGGAAGGTCGAAAGGTAAGTATGGGTAAGTTTCATTATGTTGCGTGGCACGGTTATAATTTTACGACACAAATAGTTTTCCTAGTATATGCCATGAAATGATCTTAAGGCAAGATTAGAAGGACTACTAAAATCATAGTATACCCTCAATAAAATATTATATTAGTTGTGTATGGGCAAGAGACCTCTCCACCAGTGCATTCTATGTACTGATACCCCACCCCAATAGTTTTGTATGTAGGATATAGGTAGCAACTCACTCGGCGATACTCACTTGGACGCACTGAGGCATAGAGTTCCTTGGCGTTTCGAGGTATGCGATCGCGTTGAAGACTTCACTTATACGGAACATAATGTATAGACATCACTTGTTGTATTCTTCTTCAAGTTGTATGTCTAAGGGCATGATCTATTGTAATTGAAAGAGAGAGAGAGAGAGAGAGAGAGAGAGAGAGAGAGAGAGAGAGAGAGAAAGGTTGAGTGATTGTAACCTTGGCTTTGATTCGTTGTAATCTTTCGTTCCATTATCAATAAAGATCTTCTTTTGCATAACTTGTGTATATTTAACTTTTCTGCTTGGGACTTCTGTGTGACTCTGTTAATTAGCTGCTTAATTGGCCATTTCGGTATTCGCCTTGTGCGAGTGCAACTTAGTCTCACATGATATCATGCCCTAGTGAGGACAATTGGTTCTGTGGAACCGAAGCATGACATTCCATTGATTGTCCTTTTTAAGGCATATGGCGTAATTCAATATCATACCTCATGGGCCAACTCCGGTTCCCGACAAATGGTATCAGAGCCTGAGGTTATAGGGGCCTAGTTTGGATGTCTCTAAGTCGTTCGAGATAGATGGTGCTAAAAGTTCAAAGCGTATACACGGATATATGGGCTCTCTTCTTAAGGTGGAATTAGAGGCCATTACACAGATTGACTTCAAAGGTGGGTCTGACATGCCCAAGGTGGAACAAGACTAAGTGGTTGGCACATAATGGTATTGATGAACATGTCGGTTTGGTTCTGTGGTTGAACGGATCAAGATAATAATATGTTGGATCTCTCGAAAATGAACAAATGTAGAAGGGGTGTTAAGGTTGTTCGTTTGGCGGGAACAAGCAAAAAGGTAGCAAGGGTGCTAAGGTTGTTCGGCTAACGAAAATGAGCTACGGTAAAGATTGTAACCCCATTTTTCCTGAATTAATAAAGTTTAGTATTTTTCCTGATATTTTAGAATTATTTATTTTAATTTATTTTGTGGAATATTAATTTTTTATTAATAATAACATCAATATGATTTTTTTGAAGGAAGAATAATTGTTTAATAATTAATTAAGGATTAATGAGAGGGAAGGTTCTAGTAGTTTTAGTTAAATGGTTAGTTACTTAATTAACCAAGGGCTAAAACTAATCTATAATATTCTTCTAACTAATACTAACAAACTCCAACTTTTTCTAAAAAAACCATAACAACCTCTAACAAACATTTACTCCCAGTTTGTAATAAACTAATTAATTTTGTAATAAAATAGTTTCTTTCAGCAAAATCCTTTTTACTTTCTCAAACTCTATTTAAACTGGCCACTCTCTCTCATTCTCTATTTGTTCACTCATTCGAGAGCATCAGAGCTATGTTCAAAATCATTCCCCAAATTCCTTCTTCTCCTCTTTCTTCTTTCTTCATAGTCGAGCTCTCACAAGCCCTAACCCTAACTTCCAGAGTCAGCTATGGCGACGATGACCACCTACACCATCGATGGCAGCTAGGCGCTCTTCTTTCCGATACAGTGACACGAGAATCTTCAAGCGACCGTGTGAGGCTCGTCTTCTCCGGTGATTCTTTTCTCTAACGTATCGGCGAGACGAGCTTGGTGCACACGACGTTCTATGTCAGAATCAACGTACTTATACCATCCGTAAGATCATCACAGCTCTGATGATAGTTCTTCATCTTCCTCGACGATCCTCCACTGTGAATTCCTCACTTTATATCGGTCGATCTGGCAATCTAGGTGAGTTTTGATTTCAATTTTCTTTGAAAATTGCTTGTTTAGTTTACAATTCCAGTATGATCGATAAATTGGAGTCGTGAGCACAGATCGGATTGGTCTGTTCATCTCAAAGCTTGTTCGATCGTATTTCCAGTGAACATCAAGTACTGGTGAGTCTCGATCCCAATTTTCATTTAGATTTGGAAATAGATTTAATGTGTTCTTGATGATTGATTGGTGTTTGAATTTTTTCTTTTCTGGTTTGAAAATTCGATCGAGGTGACAGATCGGAAGAACAATTGATCGATTCGAGAGTGCGACAAATAGTTCGAGATTAAAATTATTTGTAAGTTTTAGATCTAAAATTCTTGTTGTTTCTGATTTCTTTTGATGAATTTTCTCAAAATTCCTTGAAGATTGGATCCCAATTCATTTGAGACTCTATTTCCCTATGTGTCCTTAGAACCTGTTTGATGAAATGCCTCAACAGGATCTCTAATGATAACTAGACACGAAGAGACCATGTCCGACTCCTTGGGATTACGTCTTCATTCTAGATCAGATCCTCTCTCCTCAGGTATTATTCTACCCTTCTTGATGTTCAAGAACACATCATTTTGTACCTAGAATTGATAAGGGTGCTGGGAAGGACTACGATCGGGATACGAAAGAATTTTGGTTGTTCGTGTCCAGCATTGTTCATGTAACGCCCCAGTCCCAAAATACGTAGGACTGAGTACGTAGACATGCCAGCTGTATACATATGAAGTACAAGGTCTTGTATGTATACATAAGCTGTAAAATACAGTAATCCAAGATAAAACAAAATCTCATCCACAATGAAAAGAATAATAATATAAAATCAACTCGAATATTTATGATACAATCGTTGGGCGGAGACAAAGTCCACTACCAACTATCTCAATAAAAGAAATGTACAAGAATCGATCCATAAAATGACAAGACGAACCAAGCGCAATCGTCTTCGAAAGAATGGAGAAGACCACGGCCTTGGCTAGGATACCTGCGGAAGACATGAACACACACCTGGGGAAAAACCAGGTCCTCAGACGGACGTAGCAAGATACAGGAAGAACAAGCTAATATGAACTGTCAGAATAATAATATATAAAAGACTATCCTAGACACAAATATGCAAAGGAGATTCTAACCGCCTAATGTGCAATTTAGAGGACAACTTTCATGCGCATGGGTGGGATTTTAGGCTATGTGTACGTAACTGGCGTCCAGTAATCCGTATCCGTCCGTAACGTCTAAAACGTCAGAGGGCATCTGCAAATAAATTGCCACAGTTCCATCCGGAGATTGTGGTTTACCTGTTTGGATTCCCATACGCACTAGCGACTGTCCTCCCCCAATATATCCCACACTGTTCAAGTCATGTCCATGGCTCGTCCAGTTTTGTAACTGCTTGAGTCTCTAAAACCCTAGTCATAGCAGTTACGGTCATTTTTCTGTCACACGACTTTAGAGAGGGCCAGTCCATAAGTCGTGCCCCTAGCAACATGTCTCCAACCGTGTAGTGTGTGTGTGTCATGGCCAAAGAAGATATAAGGATATCCTCCAACAAGAAGGTTGTTCGCTAAAACTAAGTTAACATGCATATAGTAAAATGACCAATAGAGTCGCTTGCACCCAAGTACGGCTTGGACGCGCAGTTTATAACAAAGGAAACTAACAATATGAAATAAAATAAATAATACAGAAAATAAATAATTTGACATTTAATTAGCAAGGTATACTTGCCTGGGTCCTGAGCACTGTGGTGGCGAAGATCAGACAGAAAAGTAGGTGGAACAACGGCTGCTGAGGAACTAAGGTCTAAACAACATCTACGGATGCTGAAAATAGTCTATTATCTAACTATAATTAATACT
>JANAVB010015200.1:9635341-9727841 GCA_029216955.1 Iris pallida
ATAGACCAGTAATGATAGATTTATAAGTATAATCTGCCATTAATAATGGCTATTATAGTCTCATTAGGAATGTCCTAGAATCTATAGGCACATGGACTAGAAGGGATATTCCAGGAACATTCCAGACTAATCCTGATTAGTCTAATAATTCCAGAATATTTCCACTAAGTCATGTGGTTAGGTATTCCACAATGGCTTTCCTAAATAACTAATCCAATTAGAGGAAATTACAAGTCTGCCATTACCATATTAGAAAAAATAAATTAATTAAACTTAAGCTAATAATATCAATTAATCCAAAAATAATATTTTTTAATTAAAAATAATATTTTAGCTATCAAATAATTCCATTAAAATAGACTCATTAGAGTAAAAAAATTCTAATAACAATCATAATTAACTACGAAATAGATTCCATAAAATATATTACATGAAAATTATAGCTAATTAATGAAAAATCATATTCCAAATCTAACCAATTTAATTAAAAATTATTAAATAAAATATTCCAAAATGACTAGAAAGATAATAAAATATTAGAAACAATTATAATCTAATTTTTTCGGAATATAGGGGTTACAAATCTACC
Organism: Iris pallida; assembly: GCA_029216955.1. Classification (NCBI taxonomy): domain Eukaryota; kingdom Viridiplantae; phylum Streptophyta; class Magnoliopsida; order Asparagales; family Iridaceae; genus Iris; species Iris pallida. The sequence continues at coordinate 9,635,931 of JANAVB010015200.1, forward strand.
CTCCTTAGAAAATTCCGTCCTCGAAATTTCAGGACAAGTGGTAGAAAAGAACAAAAGATTTCCAATTTCAACAAACAAGGATTTTAGGTATTAAGAAACAAATCTCAAACAGGAAAGAAAGAAAGTTTTATCTACAAATTCAAATCTCGAACATGGAAGTCTGGAAATCTAAAAGAAGAGATCGGATTACGAGTTGCTATCCACGGTCTTCTCCCGCGAAGTTGATCATCTTCATGCCATGAGTTTTGTCTTCAAGTCTTGAGTGATCTTCAGCTTGTTAGGTTGTAAGCCCCTAGATTTTTAGAGTTTTTTTAATTATTTTTGTTTAATGTAGTTATTAATATATTTTCCTACTTTTATTCATGATCTTAAAATGTACCCTTCCGTAGCTATGATTTTTGGAGCACAAGAAATGCCAAACTCTAGAAACTTCCTTCATGAGTTTTGAACTAGACAAATTTATCTTCGATTTGGTATATCATGTCCCACTCAAATATGTATCTTGTATCCTATTTTCTTCGCACAACTTCGGAGTCAATTTAGGCCAAGAAGTTATCTATCGTGAGACTTGTCGTAACTTCCAACTTAAATTTCGGACACGACATAGATCCAGCCTAAACGACCCAATATATGATTTTGACTATTTTTGAGCCTAGTATACACATGCCTAGGGTGTACCACTAAATCGAGGTCCCGTATGCTATATAAAATCAAATGACGGATAAGATCCCTTATTTGACTTTTAGAGCCTATTTCCAATTCGGGTAAATTTATCGAGCCTAAACTTGTCCAATTAGGGTCATCCCCATGTAGAGAGGCCTTTCTAATATTTAATTCAGATTTATGGAGTATTTATTTGGGTCAAAACCAAATAGGAAAACTCCACAAATTCAATTTCCTATATTTGGAAACTTGTTTATTTTTGTGCCAATCCCGCTTGTATATGGACTCCAAAATCCATCAAAACTCAACCTATCCGCACTAAAACAGTCCATAACCAACCTCCCCTAGCAATCATATATATATATATAACAGACAAACCTACCCAAAAACCCTCTCCACAAACCCTAAAATCCAACCCTTAATTATCGAACTGCTGTTGCTGTCATCTCTTTTCCCGCTGTTGTTCACACCATTATCGACCACCTCCATCCCAATCACTTCATTCCTGATGTTCCCAAGACCCTCCTCCACCTTCCAAGGCCGTCCATCACCTGAAACAGCCCCAACAAGCTGCAACACCTGTCCAAAGATACTCCTACCTTGCTGGCCGAACATCAGAGCAGGTATGCCATATTGCGACTGTTTTTCTCTACTTCCAGACATAGAAACTTCATGAGACCAAAAATTCTAGGTTCCCCTATGTTTATACTACCTTCATATAAAATTTCATGTTTATACTCCCCGATTGGTCGGGGCACCTGTTTTACTAAAGGGTGTCCAGAATCGACACTGTTTGGTATATGGATGTTTTGATCTAGTTGGAATAACTTTTACCATTGATATCATATATGAAAACGATTGTAATTTGATTATCTACATCTCTTTTAATAACTTTTAGATAATTATGTTATTTTTATATGTAAATCTTTACATCTTTGAAGACCAAATTCTGTCGTAAAACAAACTATCAAAATTTCTATCTTGTGAGTTCCAAAAATTTTATGTGCATTCAATGCTCCATATTATTGATCCTCAACTCATGTGAATATTTGATAATTTAAATAATTATTTACCATTTATTTCAGAATATTAAAGTTAAGTTTATTATGGTTAAACAAGTTCTATAACGCTGATTTATCAATGTGGATACTAGTTTGATCATGAGATGATTTTTAAATGGTCCAGAATATTATAGATTTATTTCAGAATTAATAATGAATATTTTACACATATATTTTTGGGATTTTGTTAGTCTTGTAAGGCACATTATGACTAGTTAATTAATTATGACATTATATAGATTAGTTAACTCTATTGATTATAATATATGGTAGTAATAATGAAGTGTGGTTATTAATGTTAGTTATTAATGTTATTATAGGAGTTCGTGAGACCGTGACTACGGAGGTTGAAGCCGGACCGGTACTTTATTCTTTCGCCACAATTCTAGGCAAGATACCATGCCATTGTGATCTTATTTTATTTCCTTCGATACATGGACATGTTGTTGTGTGTTAGGATTAGATGTGTTAGGAGAGCGTCCAAGTGTGACTTGGCTGTTGTTAATGATATCATCGATGATTGATAGTGTGTGTGTGTGTGACCTAATGTGCTAGTAGACTTCCTCGTGTTGAAGTTGTTTTTCAATGACTTCTATGACTAGACACGACTCATGATACGACACTTGGAGTGAGAGTTACATTGGTATTGGCATGCATCTTGTACTTGGCCAGTATAAGGGGTTTGTGTGACGGATCACATATGAATAGTTGTGTTAGTTAGAGGACTTGCATGTGAGATACGAGTCATAAGAGTCATTGACATGATCTTGTACTACTTCTGGGCGGAGAAGACTATTAATAGGCCACGGGATTACCCTATCCACATTAACCTCAGAGTTGCCATGGTATAGGCTATACTAGTAGATATTCCATTTATCGTCTACGGACTAGTCTCCGGATTGGACGGGAGTACACTAGTATATTCGTGATATTAATTGACACTAATATCACTCCTTATCTACCTATGCGATCCCAAAGTAGTCTTTAAGTGCATTACACTTAGATGATAGTTTACCTTGTTAGTTATATTCATGTTCATGTATATTACATTTACTGTTCATATTGTGGCTAGTTTTGTATCTTGTTACGTCCCTCTGAGGACCTGGTGATCTCTCCAGGTATTTGATGGACTTTGGGAGTATTGTTGTTGTGGTGTGTTACTGCTAGATTTATGTATTAGTGGTAGTGTTATTTTTTCTTTCTTTCATGCCTTTATGTTCGCTTGTACTTGATATTTCTGCCATGATTTCTATGCTATTATAACCTAGTTTTGCAAGCTTACTGTTTTCCTCTAGCTCGATCGAACTAGTGTGATATTGGTAGCCGACTCGATTACACTTGTTCATTTCTTGATATTTATACATTACTGTGGATTGAGATAGTTTAGTTAACACATGTTTAGTATATTATTAGCGTAGTACATCTAGAATAAGTCCATTAAATTGGGAACTTATTCTAGATCGTATTAGCTGGCTTGCTTACGTTCCTAGTCCTATATTTTGGGAGTGGGGCATGACATAGGCCTTCGATTATCTTCAAAAGCTGGCATGTATGGATACATCACTCTGCCTTCGAGTCTTCAGGCAAAACTAGAAAATAATCTAACAAAATTTTATAGAAAGTAAACAGAAAACCTGGAATCATATTAACAATCGCCTCAGCTCCCTCAGCTATCATGGCATAAGCTCCTTCATGCTGTAGCGCTTCATGCGTCTGTTGCTCCTATAGTACTCCATATAACTGTTGTTCCGGTGGTGCTCCATATGACTGCTATCTGAAGAGATAAAGACCTCTGCTGATGTCCTACTGCTCCATTTGCTTGTCCGAGAGCAAGGCAATCAGTGGCCCACTGACAATACTTCATCCTGTGAGCAGATGAATCGTAGTATAAGCAAACTCCCAATCTCATGTGGTATACATTAGCATGATATCCCATCTTCTTATAGAACACACAAGGAAAGCGAGTCTGAGTCTGTCTCTGAAGTTGCAGCTGAAGAGGTACCGTCTGAGTGTTATGACGCTTTACGGGTCCCGAGTAGTTGCTATCCCCATCATAAGTCTCTCTTTTGGACTTTGGCATCATGTCTCGCTCCGTTGTCCGTACCACGTTCGGGATCTCCTCGTAAGAGTGTGTTCTGCTTGTGGCTTTAATTTTCTGATCCTCGGAGACTCAGGCGATCTTCAAAAGTTGTTGCATGTTATCGATCCGCTCATCGATGTAAAGAATGCGCTCGATGTTGAGGAATTCCAATTGTCTGAGATTCCTAAAATCAGAAGTCCTTCTTGGCTTGGAAAGTGGAGTCTCACAAGTACGAATCGCATCTATAAGTCCGGCTTTAAAAAGAGCGGCCTGCTCCCTCTGGGCATCTATGAATTAATGAATAATCCTCATCAACTGAGCCCTATCTATAATGAAAGTCAGGCAGCTGGAGGTGGTGGAAGGTCAGAAGTTTCGAGCGAAGGCTGTTCAAAGGTATCGGTGTTACTTGTATGAACCATCTTATAAAACAAAAGAGTGATTAAATATGGCCTAAGATAATAAGCAATAGGAAAGTAAACACGACGTTGTCCTCGGTCTATGCTGCAATAAGTTTTCCTTAGTTTAGCAAGTCTTCCAACTGTACTCTACAGCCTAAGTACCATTATGATAAGATAAAGAACTACATGGGCCCCTACTAAAAGCATGTCACGACCTGTTTCCAGATTTTTTGGATATGAGTCGGACACGTCCAACCTACGTTGTAGACATAACGCAACTAGATGTATGTAAACCTCTGGAAAACTCCAATAACATGACCAATCAATCTCATCACAACTACTAACACGTGCCAGAACAAATCACCACAATATCACACATCTCACTATGTCCTTTTAGTACAACTTTACAAAAGCATTCGGAGACAAATCCGGTAAACTAAAATCCACTAAAAATAATAGTAATATGTCTCATGGAACTATCTAATACATCTGGTGAAATATTTACAACAGATTTTCTAGAGCCTTCTAGGAATCATCCTCCAGTCCAATGCCATTATCATGCACTGGTCTAATATATCAATAATCCAGTCAGAAAAGGAGCAAAGTACAATCCATAACAGTAAAACAAGTACAACACATACACAAGTAATAAAACATGAACCTGAATCACCATAAATGCAATGAAACTACTGAACATGAAACATGAAACACGTAGCAAGAAAATCATAATAATGAAACATGTAACAAGAAATCATGACAAGTGATTTGAAATATGTACTGAATATGTGACCGGCTTGACAAGTACAAGGAGCACATGAAATAGGATATGACTTAATCACACGTGCATGATGTGCGATTAAGCTATCAACATAATATAACTAGCATACGGCTTTGTTTACATATCCGTATCATTTCCCCTCCCCAAGTACAAGTAAAGAACAAGAGCACATAATAAGCACAATAACCAAAAGCACATGATCAATCGTGTAAACAACGTGTCCAACATGAATAAGTCCACATGAAGTAAATGAGTCAATGCCATAGGATGTACTTGTCTTATCCTTGAAAATCAAATAAGTCTCAATGTCCACCTAGAATAGGGTAAATATATACTAGAATCTAATCAATGACAACTAACTATCTAACTATTATAAACTAACTATTTAACTATACATATTACTAGCTAATAGAGATTTAGTTAGAATAACTAGTAAGGGAAAATACTAGTATAATAAAACAATATTAGTTCATAAATACTAGAAATTATTTGCAAAGTAATTTAAACTATATAAATATTAACAAAAGTCAAATATTAGAAAATACTTGCTAACAATAATCAACATTTACAAACTAAGATAATAAAATAATTTCATAGCAATAATATTGGCAAAATGTTTACTAAAATATTTTACAAATAACTATTGTAATATAAACCATAACAATAATGATAATACTAATATCAACAAGAACAACAATAATAAGAATAATAATAACAGTAATAATAAATCTCTACCTAGGCCCACTGCCCAACTTCTGGCCCATCTCTTTTTTTTCTTTTCTTTTCTTTTTCATTATTACTCACCTGGCCTGCTCCAGCCTTGGCTGTTCCAGTATGGCCTACGTGGATAGCTCGTCCCATTGTTGTTATTTCTTTTCTTTTTTCTTTTTTTCTTTAAAATCTGGCAGCCCGGCCCGCTATGACAGCCTACAAACCCGACCCGATAACCCATTAAAAACCCTAACCATAAATTACACACACTCTCTCCTTTCTCATTTACTCACAGCTGCAGCTCGCAAACCCTAATATCCTCTCACAAACTTCACACACACATGCACGCACTCTCCGCAAAAACCTAAAACAAGTGAAAAGGAGACAAAGAAGTATACAAGAAGAAGAAGAAGATTGAGGCGAGGGCTCACCCAGCGTTCGTCGATAGCTTCAGCGGTAGGCCAAGGAAGCTAGGGTTCAGTCACGGCGATAATCGACGGTTGACAGCAGTCAAGATTGACGGCTCACAGTGGAGAGACAACGACGAAGGGCGTTGGTTGAGAGGTGGTGACTAGCCCCGACTTATCTGGCGGTGGCGTGCCCACAGCTTCTTCGATAAGGCACGGTAGACGGCGATGAGTCGAGATAGTACAGTGGACGAATCTAGTGGCAGGGACAACTTCAAGACACGCGATGGCTCCAGCCACGTCGGTGAAGTGGCGACTCCAAGAGAAGAAGACACAGCAACGACTGACAATGATAAGGGCTTCTTAGTGGCGTCTCTAGTCAGAACCCTTCAAGGTGGTACAATTCCAGTGCAAATCTTCACGATGAGGATACTGCTCAGACAGATCTGTGTCTGATCCGACACAATAACGATATGGCAAACTCCTCCGACGAGATCAGCTGGACACGTGACAAAAATGGGGTTGCCAGGTTCCAGATCTGGTGGCGGCAAGGAGACTCCAGCAAGACCTGGCCAGATATGGCACGGTGAGATGACAGACACTGCCAGACACGTAGAATTAGTGTTAGGTTAGAATCTAGGGATTTGGGTTTAGGATCTGGTGTGTCCTGTAATAATGTCTTATATTGGGGACATGGACATAGGGGTGGACACATGATGTACAGTGACACGGGAATGGGGTAGGGTGACATGGGTGTGTTCGTGTCAAAAACAAGGAAATATAAATGTAAAATGAATTAATGAAAGGATACGAATACAAGTCATGTGGTTAGGCATTCGGGAAAGTTCTAGAATCTCTAGGCACATAGACTAGGAATAAATGATAGATTTAGGAATAAATAATGATAGATTTAGGAATCTAGGCACACAGTCATTAGGGCCTAGATTTAGGAATAAATGATAGATTTAGGAATAAATAATGATAGATTTAAGGTTGGGTTAGAATCTAGGCACACAGTCATTAGGGCCATTAATGATAGATTTAGGAATAAATAATCTGCCATTAATGGTGGCTATTTATAGCCTCATTAGGAAAGTCCTAGAATCTCTAGGCACATGGACTAGGAAGAATATTCCATGAATATTCTAGACTAATCCTGATTAGTCTAATGATTCCATAATATTTCTACTAAGTCATGTGGTTAGGCATTCGACGATGGCTTTCCTAAATAACCAATCCAGTTAAAGGAAATTACAAGTCTGACATTACCATATTAGAAAAAATATAATAAATTAAACTTAAGCTAGTAATAATCAATTAATCTAGAAATAATATTTTAATTAATCAAAAGTAATTAGCTAACAAATAAATTATACTAAAATAAACTCAACCAGAATAAAAATATTCTAATGACAATCATAATTAACTATCGAAATAGATTCCATAAAATATATTACATGAAAAATAATAGCTAATTAATGGAAAATCATAGTCCAATAAATCTAAAAAATTTAATTAAAAATTATTAAATAAATTATTCTAAAAATTACTAAAAAAATAATAAAATATTAGGAACAATTCTAAATCTCATTTATTTTAGAATAAAGGGGTTACAGTGCGACTGACCACTGAAGAGAGAACCGCTAATATGGTTATTTTGGAACCTTCGGGGGCAATCGCGTCTCTCACACGAAACATTTTCTTACATTTAGTCCAAGATGGCTTGTGGTGCCAGTAACTTTCATATACTTTAAGTCATCTTGATAGCAACGATCTGCGTACATCCCTTAGATTGAGTTAAGAAGTGTATGCGCGACGTGAATAAGTCAAGAAGTATATGCACGACACAACGAGTCAAGATATGGGTACACGAATGCAACACGAGTATGGAGCCTAAGGTTTTGCTATAGAAGAAACATGTGCTTCGGCACGAGATATAGTTTCGTGTTTTGAGTCATTGACACTAAGTTCACAAGTCTATAATTGAGCAAGTTGCACGATGAAACAAAGGAAGGCTATAAGGCAAGTATGGAGTAAATTATACTAAGTTGCGAGGTACGATCTTGATATTGTCACAAAATGGATTTTATGGTACGACTATGGTGTGTCACAATGTAAACCAGGAGTATGTCTTGAAACTGATCCTAAGACAAGATTAGAAGGACCACAAAAGGATTAGTTGTACTCACTGAAATAACGTTTTGGTTTTTGTAAAAGGGCAAGATGCCCTTAACCAGTAAAATTGTGTACTGACACCCCACCAGTTTTTATGTGCAGGTTACAAGTACTCGCTCGTTCAAGGCAGAGCTCACTTGGATGCATCGAGGCATGGAGTTCCTTGACGTTTCGAGGCGTACGGCCGCGCTGGTATCTTCACTTATACGGGACATAATAATGGACATCGCTTCTGAAGCATCCATAAGTTGTAAGCCGAACGGCATGATCATTTGCATTGAGAGATGATAGAGAGAGCTGAGTGATTATAATCAAAAAGTATGAGCTTGAGTGATTTATCTTGGTCTGGGGCCGTTGTAACCTTATATTTTTAATATAAATAAGATGACTTATTTTCTATATCTTATGTTATTTAACTTTTTTACTTGGGAGTCTTGTACGACGACCCTGTCACTTAGCTGCATAATCGGTCGTTATGGTATTTGCCAAGCACAACTTAGGCTCGTGCGGCATCATGCCATAATGAGGACGATCGGTTCTGTGGAACAGGGGCGTGACACCCGCGCTCAGTTCAATATGATGAATCAATGGATGCAACGATATTTGAACTTGGTTATGCAAAGACTTGCTCAAAGTCCCACTCGGTCGAGGTAACTCCTCGTTCAGGTGGGTGGCTTTGATGGACTCGTCTATGTTTTGCCTTCACACCTAATAAAATGAATCACGTGCATGTTTAGTAGTCAATAAATTGATGCATGCTAATAAAAGAGTTGAACCCATATATCTAAGAGAATAATCACATCTCATAGTCGATTTGCATAGAATATGAAAATGTTAAACTTGATGCTAGGAAGTATATCACTTTGTGTTTTCAAAGGCACTAGTCCTATCGATTTTATGGCTTGCATAAAAACGAGTTTTCTTATGTTGTCCCACGGACTATCTAATTGATGTCAGTATATACGTTCCTACGATTTCAAGGCTTGTCATATAGAGTATGACAATGTTTGGAGTACTTTGTAGAATGCAATTTGTTCAAATGAGACAGAAAGGCTATTAAATAGTCGTTCCTGAGTTAAGATGAGAATATAGGTTAATTTAGTTTGGCAAGAAAGCTATCTAGTAGGCATTTCTGGATCTCAGAGGTATAACATGGAAAGTTCTCAGGATCGTAGGTCACGGAGGCAGCCCCTGGTTTGGTTGCTTAGAGATGGAAAGCTTACGAGGACAAAGGTTTGAATCATACTATTAGTCAGGCCATACATTTACGTTGAGTTTAGATGTTCTTATAGGTGCGTGGTCATGGACAACTTATGCATAAGGTTTTAGTTCCTCAAACGAATCGTCGAGACACTCGGATCATGTTGGCCTAGGAGGAACAAGGAAAGCTGAGCTGGTTAAAGCATCAGAAGATTTGAAAACTTATAGCTGGGCTAGCTACCCGCGCTGCAAGGATCATTGTCGATCCTAGCTATGTCCAAGATGATGTCTCATCAGTGACCTTCATATAGATTGAGTCAACGTGCTAGCAGTAATCCATGTGCACGTTGTTAGTTGAGTAAAGAAGTTGGATACACGATATACAACAAACTATTAAGCCTAAGATTTGTCTTCTACATAGACATGCATTACAACAGAATATGTGAGATTATGGTTTGATAGTGTGGCACTGAGTCCTTATGATATAATTTTATCGTGTATTGAAACATGGAAGGTCGAAAGGTAAGTATGGGTAAGTTTCATTATGTTGCGTGGCACGGTTATAATTTACGACACAAATAGTTTTCCTAGTATATGCCATGAAATGATCTTAAGGCAAGATTAGAAGGACTACTAAAATCATAGTATACCCTCAATAAAATATTATATTAGTTGTGTATGGGCAAGAGACCTCTCCACCAGTGCATTCTATGTACTGATACCCCACCCCAATAGTTTTGTATGTAGGATATAGGTAGCAACTCACTCGGCGATACTCACTTGGACGCACTGAGGCATAGAGTTCCTTGGCGTTTCGAGGTATGCGATCGCGTTGAAGACTTCACTTATACGGAACATAATGTATAGACATCACTTGTTGTATTCTTCTTCAAGTTGTATGTCTAAGGGCATGATCTATTGTAATTGAAAGAGAGAGAGAGAGAGAGAGAGAGAGAGAGAGAGAGAGAGAGAGAGAAAGGTTGAGTGATTGTAACCTTGGCTTTGATTCGTTGTAATCTTTCGTTCCATTATCAATAAAGATCTTCTTTTGCATAACTTGTGTATATTTAACTTTTCTGCTTGGGACTTCTGTGTGACTCTGTTAATTAGCTGCTTAATTGGCCATTTCGGTATTCGCCTTGTGCGAGTGCAACTTAGTCTCACATGATATCATGCCCTAGTGAGGACAATTGGTTCTGTGGAACCGAAGCATGACATTCCATTGATTGTCCTTTTTAAGGCATATGGCGTAATTCAATATCATACCTCATGGGCCAACTCCGGTTCCCGACAAATGGTATCAGAGCCTGAGGTTATAGGGGCCTAGTTTGGATGTCTCTAAGTCGTTCGAGATAGATGGTGCTAAAAGTTCAAAGCGTATACACGGATATATGGGCTCTCTTCTTAAGGTGGAATTAGAGGCCATTACACAGATTGACTTCAAAGGTGGGTCTGACATGCCCAAGGTGGAACAAGACTAAGTGGTTGGCACATAATGGTATTGATGAACATGTCGGTTTGGTTCTGTGGTTGAACGGATCAAGATAATAATATGTTGGATCTCTCGAAAATGAACAAATGTAGAAGGGGTGTTAAGGTTGTTCGTTTGGCGGGAACAAGCAAAAGGTAGCAAGGGTGCTAAGGTTCGGCTAACGAAAATGAGCTACGGTAAAGATTGTAACCCCATTTTTCCTGAATTAATAAAGTTTAGTATTTTTCCTGATATTTTAGAATTATTTATTTTTAATTTATTTTGTGGAATATTAATTTTTTATTAATAATAACATCAATATGATTTTTTTGAAGGAAGAATAATTGTTTAATAATTAATTAAGGATTAATGAGAGGGAAGGTTCTAGTAGTTTTAGTTAAATGGTTAGTTACTTAATTAACCAAGGGCTAAAACTAATCTATAATATTCTTCTAACTAATACTAACAAACTCCAACTTTTTCTAAAAAAACCATAACAACCTCTAACAAACATTTACTCCCAGTTTGTAATAAACTAATTAATTTTGTAATAAAATAGTTCTTTCAGCAAAATCCTTTTTACTTTCTCAAACTCTATTTAAACTGGCCACTCTCTCTCATTCTCTATTTGTTCACTCATTCGAGAGCATCAGAGCTATGTTCAAAATCATTCCCCAAATTCCTTCTTATCCTCTTTCTTCTTTCTTCATAGTCGAGCTCTCACAAGCCCTAACCCTAACTCCAGAGTCAGCTATGGCGACGATGACCACCTACACCATCGATGGCAGCTAGGCGCTCTTCTTTCCGATACAGTGACACGAGAATCTTCAAGCGACCGTGTGAGGCTCGTCTTCTCCGGTGATTCTTTTCTCTAACGTATCGGCGAGACGAGCTTGGTGCACACGACGTTCTATGTCAGAATCAACGTACTTATACCATCCGTAAGATCATCACAGCTCTGATGATAGTTCTTCATCTTCCTCGACGATCCTCCACTGTGAATTCCTCACTTTATATCGGTCGATCTGGCAATCTAGGTGAGTTTTGATTTCAATTTTCTTTGAAAATTGCTTGTTTAGGTTTACAATTCCAGTATGATCGATAAATTGGAGTCGTGAGCACAGATCGGATTGGTCTGTTCATCTCAAAGCTTGTTCGAATCGTATTTCCAGTGAACATCAAGTACTGGTGAGTCTCGATCCCAATTTTCATTTAGATTTGGAAATAGATTTAATGTGTTCTTGATGATTGATTGGTGTTTGAATTTTTTCTTTTCTGGTTTGAAAATTCGATCGAGGTGACAGATCGGGAAGAACAATTGATCGATTCGAGAGTGCGACAAATAGTTCGAGATTAAATTATTTGTAAGTTTTAGATCTAAAATTCTTGTTGTTTCTGATTTCTTTTGATGAATTTTCTCAAAATTCCTTGAAGATTGGATCCCAATTCATTTGAGACTCTATTTCCCTATGTGTCCTTAGAACCTGTTTGATGAAATGCCTCAACAGGATCTCTAATGATAACTAGACACGAAGAGACCATGTCCGACTCCTTGGGATTACGTCTTCATTCTAGATCAGATCCTCTCTCCTCAGGTATTATTCTACCCTTCTTGATGTTCAAGAACACATCATTTTGTACCTAGAATTGATAAGGGTGCTGGGAAGGACTACGATCGGGATACGAAAGAATTTTGGTTGTTCGTGTCCAGCATTGTTCATGTAACGCCCCAGTCCCAAAATACGTAGGACTGAGTACGTAGACATGCCAGCTGTATACATATGAAGTACAAGGTCTTGTATGTATACATAAGCTGTAAAATACAGTAATCCAAGATAAAACAAAATCTCATCCACAATGAAAAGAATAATAATATAAAATCAACTCGAATATTTATGATACAATCGTTGGGCGGAGACAAAGTCCACTACCAACTATCTCAATAAAAGAAATGTACAAGAATCGATCCATAAAATGACAAGACGAACCAAGCGCAATCGTCTTCGAAAGAATGGAGAAGACCACGGCCTTGGCTAGGATACCTGCGGAAGACATGAACACACACCTGGGGAAAAACCAGGTCCTCAGACGGACGTAGCAAGATACAGGAAGAACAAGCTAATATGAACTGTCAGAATAATAATATATAAAAGACTATCCTAGACACAAATATGCAAAGGAGATTCTAACCGCCTAATGTGCAATTTAGAGGACAACTTTCATGCGCATGGGTGGGATTTTAGGCTATGTGTACGTAACTGGCGTCCAGTAATCCGTATCCGTCCGTAACGTCTAAAACGTCAGAGGGCATCTGCAAATAAATTGCCACAGTTCCATCCGGAGATTGTGGTTTACCTGTTTGGATTCCCATACGCACTAGCGACTGTCCTCCCCCAATATATCCCACACTGTTCAAGTCATGTCCATGGCTCGTCCAGTTTGTAACTGCTTGAGTCTCTAAAACCCTAGTCATAGCAGTTACGGTCATTTTTCTGTCACACGACTTTAGAGAGGGCCAGTCCATAAGTCGTGCCCCTAGCAACATGTCTCCAACCGTGTAGTGTGTGTGTGTGTCATGGCCAAAGAAGATATAAGGATATCCTCCAACAAGAAGGTTGTTCGCTAAAACTAAGTTAACATGCATATAGTAAAATGACCAATAGAGTCGCTTGCACCCAAGTACGGCTTGGACGCGCAGTTTATAACAAAGGAAACTAACAATATGAAATAAAATAAATAATACAGAAAATAAATAATTTGACATTTAATTAGCAAGGTATACTTGCCTGGGTCCTGAGCACTGTGGTGGCGAAGATCAGACAGAAAAGTAGGTGGAACAACGGCTGCTGAGGAACTAAGGTCTAAACAACATCTACGGATGCTGAAAATAGTCTATTATCTAACTATAATTAATACTGTACCTATTAGATTATTTAATAAATTCTTAAGTTAGAATATGGCATAGGTTTTCGTATCAGCTTTCCGAAAAACTAAACGGATCGCATTTTCGTTTCCGAAATCTCCCGAAATCACGAAAATATCGAAATATGTTTATTTTTCGGACATCTAATACTCAAACAGTTTTACAAAAATATACAAAATGAATTTTGTCTATTAAAATATGTTTTTGGAAACCTTACCTCGATACGCTTCTTTTAAAAAAACTGGAGACAAAACGGAGTTCGGAGCAAGGAGATATCGTCGTTCCAAGTTGCTCTTGCTGCTAAAAAGCGGGGTTGAATTCTAATGACGAATTTTAGAGTTTTTATTAGACTAAAAATAATTTCGAATTATGGCTGATAGAAGGGGGATGTATTGGGTTTATATAGGTATTTATTTCAGATTTATCTCCTAAATTAGATAGGATTTGATTTAAATAAATTGGAGTTTGCTTTGTTAGGATATGATATAGATATAGATGTTTTCTTAGTAGAAGTAGGATTAGTATTTATTTAAAACCCCCTTTAATTAATCTTCCTTTTAATTTAAATTATTTTAAAATCGATTCAATCCAAATCCAATCCAAATCCAACTCAATTAAATCTAGATAATTTCAAATCCAAACTAAATATAGATAATTCCCATATTTAAATCAAACTTATTTAAATTAAATCAATAAAATCTAATCAAAGTTTAAATTACCATAATAAGTTCAAAATATCTTTTCTAAAAATAATAATAATAAATAATTTCAAAAATCTAAAAAAAATATATGAATAAAAATTTGTACATCCATGCAAATAAGGTATTTACATAAAATATAGTTTTCTAAATTAATTTGAACTAGAAATAAAATAATCTTTTATAAAAGTAAAAGATAAAGGTTTTGGCAAATATCGTGAAATGTTCTTCTGATATGAAAATATTTGTTTATACTATGTATTGAAACAACATATTTATTCTATATTCATAAGAAAAACAATAATAAAATATTTGTATATGAATGAACAAATATCTCGTATTTATGTCTTTACGCATTCACACTCGAGGTACGATACAAAAATAAAAATTAATACCAAAATAAATTAATAAAAAATAGTAAAAATTTAAGGGGTTTACATCCTACCCAACTTACAAGAATTTTGTCTTCGAAATTAAAAATAAGTAGGGGGTTCGAGAAGGTAAAAAGTTATATCGATCAAATCAAGACGTTCAACACAAACATGTATTAGAAAATCGTGATCTCGATAACTATGGAAATAAATTACGAATTTAATTTAGGGAGTGAATGATGGTCACGATAATGAATCTAGGGTCAAGGGAAGGGACAAGTAACTCGAGATGGGGATATAGTTCCATTGGTTGGTCGGTGGCTAACTATCTTGGCAATAGATGGTGCGACAACTAAGGGGATATCAAGTATGAGCGTTTTGTCATTCCAAAATAAGTGAAAGACAAAGACTATTAAGAGTGTGAAGAAGCTATTATCGAATACGAATACGTGGTCCAAAGGTGACATGAATAGTTCAAAAGAGAATTACCAAGACAATCGTGGATGAGACTCTAGAGGCCAAGTTTAACTATGTCTCCATCCATGTTAGAACGATATGTAAAAAGCGAACCAAAGTGCACTCGGTTGATCAGACCATCATGCACCGGTTCTAATTAGACAATATGTTAGTGAGCGCGCGCTCAATAGCATAAGTCATGAACAAGCTCGATAGATGGATAAGCTTGCAAAACTAGTTTATAGTAGCAACATTAGTCAAGATGGTAAAAATATAGGCACATGAGATTATTATTGAAAGAGAGTAGAATTATTTCGAACTTCTTAAGGATCTAGGTACCTATGTAGTCATCCTACGGTCTACTTGTCTAAGACTTGGTTAAGGTCATAAGGATAGTTAGGTCGTAAGGCATTCTACCCAACTTACAAGAGTTAAACTAATAGTGTGATGGGACAATGGGTCAAGCAATCAAGATAAAGCACAAAGTTAAGAATTTAAGGATTTAAGTAGAACAAAATCACATATCGGATCGAAAGAATTGAGTCGAGGTTGAGTCCCTATCCTTGGTCGAAAAATATATCGGTATCATGGTAAAAGTTATAGTCTAGTTTTTATGACCCGAAAGTCATATCATAAAAATAGAGTACCAATGGACGTGTTTGAGTGGGACATAATATACCTACATGAAGGTGAGCTCGTCTAGGTCTTACATATAAAATTTGTTGGAAGGTAACAGCTGGTCTCGTGCTCCGAATATCAATATCACGATAGGGGACACCAAATGATCAAAAATAGAAAGTGGCTGTTCATGAGGTGCTAATTAATGCAAACAAAATAAAAAGGATTAAGTTAAAGCATGAAATAAAGATAATTAAGAAATCTAGTAGATCAAAGTAAAATAAGTTAGGGATAAGGTTTCTAGAAAGAAGATAGTCTCCTAGATGGGGTATGATCAAGATACAGTTCTAATTATTTTTGAAATTCTCAAGCGATTAGACGGTCACGGTAAAAGGTCTAGACTGAGGGAAGGACAGGTAAGTCAAGATTGAGATAAAGTCACATGGTTTGGTAGATGGCCAACTACACTTGAGTATATACAACTATCATGGTCATGAGTGATATGGCAATTAATATGGACTACTCTATCTCATTAGGGCTATCTTGGTTATCTACCATTATAAGTCTAACTTCTTGACCTCGAGCTTTCACAAAGTTTCTTAATAAGAATTTCTCGAAAATAATCTACCAAATTTCTATTCATTTTACCTCGTCCAATCATAATCATAACTTAAAATGTAAATTCCTTTAATCAATAATTTTTCATCACATCATTAGTAACTTTTTCTAAAAGTTGTAATAAAACTCAATATTCAAATAATCCTATCAGTCATCAAATCCCTTTTTTTAAACTAAATTTCATAGCATATCATAACTTTTTAAAAAAAAATTCAAATAATCCTCGAGATAACTCTTAGCATACAAGTCCAAATCTAAACTCAACAAAAAAATTTAATGCACTTATCAACCATAATCCTACGTATAATTTTCATCAAATTGATTTCATAAATCATACATACTTCCAAAAATCAAAATTTATTTTTCCCTTCCTTTTTTACCACAATATTTTTTTTTGATATCCAATATCGAAACCTTAAACTCAAAATCTAAATAAATTTATAATCCTCAGTCATACGACACAAGTTAAAATCTAAAAATTTACCAAATTTTATCACTCGTCCTCAAAGTTTGGTCAATCGTAAAGTATACTGCAACATAAACATATTTAAGACCCCTTTCAATTCAAATTTATATCCCTCCAAAGATGTGTAGCTATAACTCAATTTAAATCATAAATATTTTCAAAAGATCTTCAATTTCAGAACTCAAAAATCAATTCAATTTGTTTTCTCAATTCTACTATCCTCTTGGGTATACCACTTAGTAGTAAAAAATTTAACAATCTTTTGAAGATGGTAATATTGCTACTACCCAACTTGAAATTAACTAGTCCTTAAGGTTAAAAATGCCTTTATAACTCAAATAAGACCTCAATGCATATCAGTTGTCCATGTAATCCATGTGTTTGACCTATGAGCATATACCAGTGTAGTCATCTTCCTAACCGATATTAAAGGATAAGATTACGGTAGGAGGAGTTCTAGCAAGAGACGAATCAAGGAAGTTGCCTGAGAGATCGAAATAGAGTCAAGGAAGGAGATCAAGTAGGTGGATGAGATTCTAGACTCTAATCCTATATTGCAGGCCCGTTCGATACAGTCATGTAACCGAAACGGCAAACTTGACCTGCATGGGCCACCACAAAAACATGTAACGTCCCAGTCCCAAAATACGTAGGACTAAGTACGTAGACATGCCAGCTGTATACATACAAAGTACAGGGTCTTGTATGTGTACATAAGCTGTAAAGTGCAGTAATCCAAGACAAAACTAAATCTCATCCACAATGAAAAGAATAATAATATAAAATTAACTCGAATATTTATGATACAATCGTTGGACGGAGACAAAGTCCACTACCAACTATCTCAATGAAAGAAATGTATAAGAATCGATCCATAAAATGACAAGACGAACCAAGCGCAATCGTCTTCGAAGGAATGGAGAAGACCATGGCCTTGGCTAGGTTACCTGCGGAAGACATGAACACACACCTGGAGAAAAACCAGGTCCTCAGACGGACGTAGCAAGATACAGGAAGAACAAGCTAATATGAACTTTCAGAATAATAATATATAAAAGACTATCCTAGACACAAATATGCAAAGGAGATTCTAACCGCCTAATGTGCAATTTAGAGGAAAACTTTCATGCGCATGGGTGGGATTTTAGGCTATGTGTACGTAACTGGTGTCCAGTAATCCGTATCCGTCCGTAACGTCTAAAACGTCAGAAGGCATCTGCAAATAAATTGCCACAGTTCCATCCGGAGATTGTGGTTTTCCTGTTTGGATTCCCATACGCACTAGCGACTGTCCTCCTCCAATATATCCCACACTGTTTAAGTCATGTCCATGGCTCGTCCAGTTTTGTAACTGCTTGAGTCTCTAAAACCCTAGTCATAGCAGTTACGACCATCTATCCGTCACACGACTTTAGAGAGGGTCAGTCCATAAGTCGTGCCCCTAGCAACATGTCTCCAACCGTGTAGTGTGTGTGTCATGGCCAAAGGAGATATAAGAATATCCCCCAACAAGAGGGTAGTCCGCTAAAACTAAGTTAACATGCATATGTAAAACGACCAATAGAGTCGCTTGCACCCAAGTACGGCTTGGACACGCAGTTTATAACAAAGGAAACTAATAATATGAAACAAAATAAATAATACAGAAAATAAATAATTTGACAATTAATTTGTAAGTTATACTTGCCTGGGTCCTGAGCACTGTGGTAGCGAAGATCAGACAGAAAAGTAGGTGGAACAACGGCTGCTGAGGAACTAAGGTCCAAACAACATCTCCGGATGCTGAAAATAGTCTATTATCTAATTATAATTAATACTGTACCTATTAAATTTATTTAATAAATTCTTAAGTTAGAATATTGCATAGGTTTTCGTATCAGCTTTCCGAAAAACTAAACGGATCGCATTTTCGTTTCCGGAATCTCCCGAAATCACGAAAATATCGAAATATGTTTATTTTTTGGACATCTAATACTCAAACAGTTTTACAAAAATATACAGAATTAATTTTGTCTATTAAAATATGTTTTTGGAAACCTTACCTCGATACGCTTCTTTTAAAAAAAACTGGAGGCGAAACGGAGTTCGGAGCTAGGAGATATCGTCGTTACAAGTTGCTCTTGCTGTTAAAAAGCGGAGCTGAATTCTAATGACGAATTTTAGAGTTTTTATTAGACTAAAAATAATTTCGAATTATGGCTGATAGAAGGGAGATGTATTGGGTTTATATAGGTATTTATTTCAGTTTTATCTCCTAAATTAGATAGGATTTGATTTAAATAAATTGGAGTTTGTTCTGTTAGGATAGGATATAGATATAGATGTTTTCCTAGTAGAAGTAGGATTAGTATTTATTTAAAACCCCCTTTAATTAATCTTCCTTTTAATTTAAATTATTTTAAAACCGATTCAATCCAAATCCAATCCAAATCCAACTCAATTAAATCTAGATAATTTCAAATCCAAATTAAATATAGATGATTCCCATATTTAAATCAAACTTATTTAAATTAAATCAATAAAATCTAATCAAGGTTTAAATTACCACAATAAGTTCAAAATATCTTTTCTAAAAATAATAATAATAAATAATTTTGAAAATCTAAAAAATATATGAATAAAAATTTGTACATCCATGCAAATAAGGTATTTACATAAAATATAGTTTTCTAAATTAATTTGAACTAGAAATAAAATAATCTTTTATAAAAGTAAAAGATAAAGGTTTTGGCAAATATCGTGAAATGTTCTTCTGATATGGAAATATTTGTTTATACTATGTATTGAAACAACATATTTATTCTATATTCATAAGAAAAACAATAATAAAATATTTGTATATGAATGAACAAATATCTCGTATTTACGCATTCGCACTCGAGGTACGATACAAAAATAAAAATCAATACCAAAATAAATTAGTAAAAAAATAATAAAAATTTAGGGGGTTTACAGTTCATGTCCAGCGTTGGTTCATGTCCAAGCGTTGAGTGTTGTATGGAGACATGCTGTGATTGAAGTAGCAGTATCATGAACCTATAATTTGAATTAAACATAATTATGTTGGGTTTTGTATATGATTCTGTTGGGTTGGGTTTAGTGTATGATTTTGCTGGCTTGGGTTTTGTATATAATTTTGCTAGGTTTGGGTTTGTATATGGTTTTGCTGAGTTTCAGTTTTGTATGGAATTTTATTAGACTTTGAGTTGTGGGTGGATTGTGATTAAGAAATATTGTTGGGCATAAGCATCAAGTTGGTCTTTGGGCTGGGCCTAACATGTCAGGTTCATTAAAGTGTTAATTGATTATATAAGATTGTGGGGATGGGCCGAGCCTAATGTAGCTGGCCTAGCAGATGTTTCACTAGGGTGGTTTACAAATAGTTAGTTACAATTAGCCATCTATATTGTTTAAATCTTAGAAGTATTTTGGTAACTAGTTTTTAGTAGAAGCGTAATTATTTACTATAAAGTTGTGTTAGGGTTTTAACCTATTTTGTTTATGGTCCTATCATATTGGACACATTGTTACACGACTTGGTCTATTATTCTAGTTTATGATCTTTTACTTGTATCTGGGGGAGGGAAAATACTACGGATATGTGACCAAAGCCCAACTTAGGATCCATATTGATAGCTTAAATCTCACACCTGTATACATGGGATTTAGGCCGTACCATTTACTTGTTCTTATTCATGATCTTTACCCAGCCGATCACATGTCTTAGTATGTATTTCAAATTCACTTGTCATGATCTTCTGATTACCTGTTCATATTCAGTTTAGATTATGCATTAATTTTCATGATCATTTTATTTTATTGTTCCTTTATTTGTTCATATGTTGTACTTGTTTTATTATTATAAATTGTACTTTGCTACGCTCCTAGCTGGATACGTTACAGGTGAGCTTGAGACTACTTGTTCTACCTACTACGGGCCGGAGCCTGAGGCCATAGTTGAGTAGGATGACATGACTCAGGACTTAGGAGCTGTTGACATTTAGATTTAGTTTTATTTTGTCTAGTAGATTTTACTTTGGATATTGTATTGTGAGGGTACTTATGGACTGGACTATCACCCTCATTTATGTCTCCGAATTTGTCTCCGACTTAGTGTAAAAGGTGTAATAATGGCTGGACTTGTTGTGGTTTATTGTGATGTACTATGTGACATATTAGAAGCTATGATATTGATTTTATGATATTGTCTTGAGTTTTTAGATACGTAGTACAACTTACTACGTTGAATCTACAACATAGGCTGGGCGTGTCCGACTCATATCCGATTATTCAGGAGCGGATCGTGATATATATTTAGTGGTGGCCCATGCAGTTCTCATCCTAATGATACTTAGGCAATAGAGTGCTATTAGGGAGCCTACTAAACTAAGAAAAACTCATCACAGCATATGATCAGGGAAAAATGGTTACAGTTATTATTACTAAGTTGCTTATTGATTTCTAGGACATAGCAATCAACCGTTTTTTTTATTTCAGGATGGTTCATACACGTAACACGAGACCACTGAACCCCCTACACTCGAGGCACTCGAGCTTCCACCGCCTCCTCCGCTTCCTCAGACGATCATTATGATAGGATTCAGCTGATTGGGATCTTCTAAAAGTTTATCGACTCCTAGAGTGATTAGGCCTCTCAGTTCAGAGCCACAGTTGCAGATGCACTCCGATCCAGGAAGACTCCACCAGCATCACCAACGAGACAGGGGGCTATTAGAGATCTCAAGAATCTCAAGACCCTAGACTTCTATAGGATAGAGGGGATTCTCTACGCCGACGAGTGGCTAGAGATTGTTGTGAGGCTACTCCAGATCGCTCGTGTTCCTGAGGACCTACAGGTCGAGGCAGCCAGCATGCAGCTATATGATGTCGCTAGAGCATGGTTTAGAGGAGGAGCCACAGCTATCCGCTCTATGACTTCTCTGGGCAGACTTTAAGAGGTTGTTCAAGGAGAAATTCTTCCCGGAGGTTGCCCGAGACGATCTCGAAAGCCAGTTCAAGTCACTGTAGCATAGAAACATGATTGTAGAAGAGTACACTTCTGAGTTCAGCCAATTCAGCCTTTTTGTAGAGAACCTGGTGATCACTCTACAAGAGAGAGCCCGAAGTTTCAAGAAGGGACTTGCTCGAGAGACACGCATGGCGGCTACCACTAGCAGGGCGACATCTGATGCAGACATCCTCTGTATTGTCCAGAGAGTTGAGAAGGATATGGACCTACGGATCAAGAGTGACAGAGATGTTGGCACCAGCAGCTACCATGGTCCATCGAAGCGGACCAACACTCAGGCGAGGCCACCTCAGCATCCAGTACCCCAGCAGCCGTATCGTCCTACCAGAGCTCCTACACCCCAGCCACAGAGGCAGATTCAGACCAAGATGGCGATCACTTATGCTTACTGCCACTGGCCAGATCATCACTTTGATGTGTGTCGTAAGAGGTTGGGGCTCTGCTTATTTTGTGGATCTTCTACACACCAGATAAGGGATTGTTAGCAGGCTGTCGCTCTTCTTACCCTTGGAGCATCTACAGGACCCAAGGGAGTTGGAGGACCATATGCACCACCGAGAGGACCATCTCTACGACCACCGAGGGGACCACCTCTGCCCATTCAGCAGCAGCATTTGCCCACCATCAGCAGCAGAGGAGTGCTCCATAGTAGGGATTGGCATACGCTATGGCCGTAGTTAAGGAGGATGAGGCTGTACCAGATGTGATTATAGGTTCTATTCGGCTCCATTCATTTCCTGTTGTTGTACTGTTTGACTCGGGCTCTACACATAGTTTTCTATATTTGAGTCCTTGCATAGATACGGCTTCACACCAGTATATACTAGGAGGAACTGTAGAATTATGACATGAGAAGGAGTAGTACTGGTTATTGATATGTATGATTGCCTTATTAGCATAGCTGAAAGGGAATTTAGGGCCCAGCTCCTCGTAATGTCACTCCCGAGATTCGATGTAGTCCTCAGAATGGATTGGTGGAGTGAGCATTATGCCGTGGTAGATTGCCATCAAGGGAAGGTTATCTTTAGTCTGCTGGGGGTCCCACCATTTGAAGTCAGAAGGCAGATTACTGAGAAGCCAGAAGGAGTCTACTTCAGAGCTGTAGCAATAAAGAAGGAATTGTTGCATCCACTCATTGCAGAGTTTTTAGATGTCTTTCTTGAAGATTTGTCGAGACTGTCGCCAGACCGAGACAAGGAGTTCATTATTGACTTAGTGCTAGTATCCGTACCAGTATCTCAGAATTGCTACAAGATCAATCCGAAGGAGGCAATAGAGATGACGGCCTAGATTGATGAGTTAGATAGGAAGGGTTTTATTCAATTGAATGCTTCATCCTGGGGAGCACCAGTCCTTTTTGTGCCCAAAAAGGACAAAATTGTTAGGATATGTATTGACTATCGGGCCCTCAATAATATCACAATTAAGAATAAGTACCCTTTGTCCCGTATAGATGAGCTCTTTGATCAGCTGAGTGGAGCGAAAGTCTTTTCGAAGTTAGATCTGCGATCCAGGTATCATCAGATAAAAGTCAGGGAACAAGACATTCCTAAGACTGCCTTTAATACACGTTATGGCCAATATAAATGTCTGGTGATGCCCTTCGGACTCACCAATGCTCCAGCTATTTTTATGAACCTCATGAATACGATTTTCCACTAGTATCTGGACATATTTGTTGTAGTCTTCATAGTTGATATCCTAATCTACTCAAAGACACCGGAGGAACACGAAGAGTACCTGAGGATAGTCCTAGAGACCTTGAGGAAAGAGAAGTTGTATAGGAAATGCAAGCCTACTTCCCACAGTTTTAATTTTTTTTAATTTTATTTGTTTATGATTAATTTTATGGTCATTGGGAGTCATGTCAAAGCTTGTAGGTGGACTATAACCAAATTAAAGTCTTATGACCTCTAGATAGCTTATATATGTATTATTTAGCTATTTTATATTTTTCTACAATTTTTGGATATTTTTAGGTATTTAATATTTAAGGTTTTATTATTTTTAAGGACTTTCAGGATTTACTGTAAGGTCATACAGGGGTATTTCTGGAACAAATATTTTTATTTGGGCTCTAAATTACTAAAAATATTTTCTAGAATTTTTTAGAATTTTTTAGAATTTTTAGAATTTTTGGAATTTTTATATAATTAAAACATATAGAAATTATATTTTATAGGTTTTTGGAATTTACTGCGAGGTCATACGAAGATATTTTTTGTTAAAATATTTTATTTATATTCTAGACACTTAGAAATATTTTCTAGAATTTTTTAGAATTTTTCTGGATTTTTCTGCAATTTATTTTGATTTATTTGGACTTAAAATAATTTTTAAATAGTTTTCTGAATTAAATAAATAAATATCCAGAAATCCACCCAAGGGGGGCCCACCTGTCGGCGCCAACTGCTACAGTGACCGCCTCTCTCTCTCCTATATAAATATTATTATATTCGTCCACCCTAATTAAATTCCAGCAGTCTTTTGTGGGAGAACTCATCTAGGGTTTCCGACTTCCCGAAGCGATTCTCGCCAACCCCGACGTGCTTTTTGTGCGCCCTTTTTTTGTTGAAAGCGTATCGAGGTATAGTTTCTGAATATATAATTTATTTTCATAATTTATGAACCTAATTTTTTGGAAAATTCGTAGAGTGCTAGTTGTCCAAAATTTGACATGTTTCGGTATTTTCAAGATTCCGGGAGAACTAGAAATCGAAATCACGAACCGTTTAAAGTTTCCGAAAGCTAACACAGAGCTCTATGACATATATGTTTCCCATAAATTATTTCATTCATGAAGTATTCTAGTTACGCTAAATTACACTTTGATACCCTCAACTATTCTGCTTTTTCAAGTTGATACCATAAACTTTTTTACTCAACAACTTAATACCTCAACTATTATTGTTTTTCAACTTGATACCTAAATTTTAAAAATCTCCAAAATGCCCCTATCCCTTCCCTCTCCCACTCTCCCCTCCCCACCCCGGTGACCACCTCCCTTCCTTCCCTCTCCGGCGACCACCTCCCCCCTCCCGCGGTGGCGACCCCCCCTCTCCGGTGATGGTGGAGTCGGAAAATGAAAGCAGCGGGAGAGGGAGGGAAGGGAGCGGGAGGGGGGGACGGGTGGCCGGAGGGTGGAGGGGAGCAGGGGGGCGGAGGGGGAGGGTGCATGCGGGGCGGGAGTGGGGGGAAGGGGCGGAGGGGGAGGGTACAGGCGGGGCGGAAGGAGGGGTAGGGGTGGAGAAGGGGTACAGACGGGGCGGAAGGGGGGAGGGACGGAGGGTACGGGCGGGGCGGCGGGGAGAGGGACGGGAGTGGTTGCAGCACGGTTGATTCCAGCGCACTCGTGGTGCTGAAATCTACCAAGGTAAACTTTTAAAATCTAGAGTTCACAGTGTTTGACCAGATAGTCAATAGAACGTCTCGATTTGCACGTTATGGTTTCCAAAATTGGAAACATGACTTATGATGGCCAAACTTGCATGTTTAGATTATATTTAGATTATTATTAGGTTAAATAATGTTTTTAAGTAATTTATTCCAGAATTAACTATTATTAGATTAGTAACCCAACTAGCCACTATTCCATGAATTTAGAACTAGAACATTAGAATTGATTTGTGGTTTTCGTGCACGGTTCGAGGTGCGATATGTGTTATAGGTTGACAGCGTCTAGATTGGCAATCCCTTCATCATCTACTTGTGACTACGGTTTGTTCAAGGACTCAAGCGAGTACATCTCTAATAATTTTTGTATTTGATTATCTCTATACTTCTTGTATTTAATATTGTTTTACATTGATATCATATTGATTCTTGACACGCTTGTCACACGAGATAGTAGTTATGGATTCTTACATGTTGTTCGTGACCAATATATTTTTGTGTTCATGACCTGTCTGAATCCATGGGTACTAGCCGGGCGGAGAAGTACATTAGTAGACATGTAAACATACCTAAAAATATCTCCAAAATGTCTATTCTTGCCTGATAGCAGTCGCACAACTCACGTACGGGGTGCCGGATTTACCCCCTAGCCGTTTACATGTCGAAAGTGTATTTCAAATCACTTGTTATATATAGTCTTGTTGTATTACAGTTTCTTGTCATTGTTTGTCTTGTGTACCATGTCTTCCTGCTTTTACTCGTATGATTCCTACCATGATTTCCTGTTTATCCCTAATCATGTATCTCAGTATTATTACAAATTTATGGATTTCGTCATTTATTGATTCTATTGTGATATTGTACTCGTTCTATTCCTGACTGGAAACCAATATTTTTCAGGTTTTAGCCGCGACCACTCTTAGCAATGGGAAAGCTTGGGTATGCTGAGGTCAACCTAGAAATAGATAGCAGTTGTATCATTTCCATTAATTGTGAGAACTTTGTATTTTCTTTAATTATAAATATTGTAAAAGTTGTATTAAATTTAGAAGTGTCAATGACCAATAAAGTTTATTTTGAGCATTTATGTAAAACCCCTAAATTTCTACCATTTTTTATTAAATTTAGTACTGATTTAAAATTTTGTATTGTACGTCACGTAGTCGTATTGTACGTCGTGTGCGAAATTTCATTTTTCGTAATTGCTCGACGAGTGCGAATATGTGCGAGCGTACATATTTTTGGAAAACATTATTTTTATTATTTTTATAGTTTCAAAGTAATATAGACAATAATTATTTCTAGCTATTATTTTCAAGTTTATGACTTTAATTATGAAAAGCCTTTCGTTTATATAGTTATAATAATAAATAAATTTTTCTTATAAGATGGTAAATTAGAAAAGTATATTTATGTAAACATTATTTGTGCATACATATATATATTTATAATTAATTATTAAGTTTATTTTTTAATATAATTTTCAAAATTAATATTATTAGTATTTTAGAAAATATATTTTGAAATTATTGTGGCATTTAAATCTTGATTTAAAATTTTGGATTTATTTAAATAGTTAAATATTACAATTTGATTTATCCTAATTGATTTTTTTTAAACTAAATATTTAATTAGATTTAAATTGGATTTAATTTGGATTGGATTTATTGAATTAAATTAAATTATAGATTGAATTATCTATTATGGAGAATTTAAATCCTAATCCTTATCTTAATGGAAATTCCCACATCCTATAAATAGGCAGGTACTCATCCATTATTTCTCCACAATATTCCACCACAAATTCTACAACCAACGTGCGTGCATCGTGTCCGTGTTCCACCATCCATGATCTTATTCCATGTTTTTTTACAAATACAATTTCATCAAATCCAGCCGTGTTGGACACATTCCAGACACGACGTCCAAATCTCCAATCCAAACCCCTAAACCTATCCTAACCAACTCCCTCGACCATCACCAACAACTACCCTGCTCTTACCACCCGGCCACCATGGACCTCCGCCACCATCTCCGGCTAAACCCCAGTACCATCCCACAGGCCAGCCTCGACACACCCTCGCCACGCCCTATTGAACCACAGCATAATCACCGCCTCACCTCGTCAAAGCCGACGACAACCCCGGCTGTGCCCGCCACTCCAGCAGGCCCAAAAACTCTCGACCACTACCAATAACCCAGCCGCCACCGCGGCCTTTATCGCGGCAGCCCACGCCGCCACCACTCGGTAGGAAAACATAAAATAAAACCCTAACCCTAATCACTCACCTCCGGCTCGCCGACCACCCTCGCCGCTCCACGAGCTTGGCCGTCGTCGGCGATCAATCCAGCGCCGTGGCCGACCTACTTCGCCCCTTTTCTAGTCGCCGACGAGCTTCCGACCTCCGTCGCTCCATCGTGCTAGGTCCGCCACCGCCACGTCCCCACGCTTCCCCTGTCGCAGCTCCGCCGACGTCAGCACCGAGCGCCCTCTACCGTATTAACTGCCCGCGCGAGCCGCACACCCCTCCGTGCGCTGAGCCGGAACCCTCACTCCGGCGTTCCCCGACCTCTCCGACAAACCCTCTTCCGACCGCTCTCCTCCTTCCCCATCCTCTTCGTCCTCACTTTCCCAAACCCCTCTCGAACACCCCGACCCCTCGGAGCCTCCGCGATGAGCCCCGCCGGACCGCGAAGCAGCCACGACTTCGCCGTTCGCCGCCTCCTCTCTCCGATTTCCTTTTCCCCACCGAATGCTTTCTCTCTCATCTTTTAATTCAGTTGAGTTCTTTCAGTGGATGCTTTTGTTTATTTATTTATTTCATTTATTTACTCTTTTGAAATTATGATTAGGATTTTAGTGCTTAACAAATGGATTTGTAGGTATTATTAATAATAATAATAATAATTTTTGTGATTATTATTATTTTGTTCTGGTTTCATGTCTCTTAAAATTTACTACCAAAATGAGTATTTTTATTCTTATTTTTATTATTATCATTATTATTATTACCTTAGTAATTTTGTTTTATCATATATATATATTCTGTAACAAAAATATAGTAGTAACTTAACTCTACAAATAATTTCAAATTAGGTTCTTAGCCCTAAACAGATTTACTAGATTTTCGAGATAGTTTTCTATAAATATTTTGACTCATAAAAATATTTTTGTTGCAGATTTTCTCGTTGATTAAGAAGTAGTTTTCGACTTATAAATTATAATTTGGCCTAAAATAATTTTCTTTTCTATATTTTTCAAGGTAGTTATCTTAAATATATATATATTTTTCTATCTAGAGTCGTATCTTTACAAACTTAGAGTTTTGCCTTAAAATAGTTTTAATTTTTTTAATTATATATATCTAAAAAACTATTTTAGCTAATAAGAAAATATTTTCGAGTATTATAATTAGTTTTCTAAAAACGTATATATTTTTATTATCAAATTCCTTCGATTATCTTTCTTTTCCGCGATTAGTCCTATTCTCAATCCCTTGCCAAAATCTGTACGTACCTTATGTCGAACCTAATTAGATTGACCCTTCTGGACCCAATGGAATCGACCGTGTCACCATCCGTGGTCACCTTGTATAGTTGTTGCACTGAAGTCGCAGTTCATGCCACCTTGATTATCGCAGCACACTAGGCGCTCTACCAGGCAAGACACCTTGCCATTTGCTATTTATTTATTTTAGCTCATATTTTATGCATTATTTATTTTATTTATGTAAAATAAACTGTGATACATAGCATAACCAGTTAGAACTTACTGTTCACTTATATTTCCTGCTATGTATTATTTTTCTTACACATTAAACCTAGATTTAAGGGACCACCTTGTGTGTTGCATTCATTGGCCTTGACACGTTGTACCACAAAGTTGTGTTTCGTATATAGAATACGGACGTACGTGATTGGCTGGCCACCAGTATATACAAGCCGTGTGATAGGAATAACCGCTAATGGAAGTTGCATGCTAGTTTGACTAAGCGGTTATAGTGTTTTTGTTTTGTGGATACAACACAGTAGGCATTGGGCGGGAAGAACAATTCCTTAGCGTATGGGCTTCGATGTACTTTCCCTTTTGTAACCCGTGAGCTCTACCGGAGACGCGGGTCAGATTACCCATGATTACTGACGGCCACTGGCGATTATGCGAAACGTCATGCTCTTATTGATAGGGCCTCTGGTGCCTAAGGGGGGACTACGCCGATCCTATTTAGCCAGGGCCCATGCGTAGGAAGGATTGTTCTTAACTATATTTCACTTAGAACGGTTAGGTACCTTTATCTGTTAGGTACGAGTGCTTTTGGTTTGGGTACTTGTATCTGACCGTGGCTTGGAACAATAACTTGTCGCGGATTAGTTCGTCACATCTTGTCCTTGTTTGGTTGTATGTGTGACTTACTACTTCGATGAAAAGGTATTGAACTTTGTTGGGGTCCGGATACCATATTAGATTTTTAGCATGGAAAGATACGTCACCGTGAATTAGTTTACCATCTCCTGTCCATGTTTGGTTGGGGGAATGGTAAGCTCGTTCAATAGGTATGTATTGGACCATGTTATAATTCAATTGACTTATTTATTTGAGCAATATTTATTCAGTTTATATGGCATGATATTATGTGTCTTGTTACGTCCCTCTGAGGACCTGGTTATCTCTCCAGGTGTGTGCTATTGTATTTCGCAGGTGCTTTAGTTCTAGCCATGACCATTGCTATTTCTTCGAGGATGATTGCACTTGGATCGTTTTCGCTTCGCTCGCCAAAATCTTTCTTTAGTTATGTATTTCTTTTCATAGTTGGTAGTGGATTTGTCTCCGCCCAACCATATGTACCAAAGACAGTTCATTCTCTTTATATGATATCTTTTATTCATTTATTTTGTGTGGATGAGATTAGTTATGGTTCTACTGTATTTTACAGCTTATGTATTCATACGAGGTTTCCATATATTGGAGTGTACTTCGTATGTATACAGCTGGCATGTCTATGTTCCTAGTCCTACGTATTTTGGGACTGGGGCGTTACATATTTTTGTGGTGGCCCATGCAGGTCAAGATAAATTGTTTGGTTACTTTACCTTACCAAGCAAGCCTGCGTATAGGATTAGAAGTCTAGGATCTCAACTACATACTTGACCTTTTTCCTCGATTCCATATTCGACCGACTCATCGATTGCATCTTGCTTGATTTCACATATCATTATTCTTATCTTTCCTTCGTACTTGCTAGAGATTGACCCTACTAATTAGATGTCCCAAACACCCTTAGCTTAATTCTTTAAGTTGGGTAGAATACCCCACACACCCTTGACCATTAAGGGAATACAAATGGTATTATCTATACCATAGAGACTAGAAGAAGTTAACCCATTTGGTAAACCAAGCCTTGGTCAATAAAACCATAGAATGGTGGTATAGGAATAAACAAGACTTAGGTTCCTATGACTCATAGACTATTCATATTTATTCTTTATTTCAATCTTAAATCTCTCGTGCTTATGTTTTTTCATCTTAACTAATGATGCTAATATAGCCTAGTTTTTGCAAGCTTGTTTCTTTATCGAGCTTGTTCAAGACATATGTTATTTGGGTCGACCCACTAAACATATTGTCTAATCAGAACCGATGCATGATGGTCTGATCAACCGAGTACACTTTGGTTCGCCTTTTTAATCTACGTGGATGTGATATAATTAAACTTGCCCTCTAGAATCCCATCCACGACTGCCTTGACGATTCTTTTGAAATCTATACGACCGCCTTTGAACCACGTATTCGTAATTGATAATGTCGTCATTGAACTCCTTAAATCGCTTTCGCCTTCACCGATTTTGGAAGGACGAAGGCACTTGTACTTGAAATTCCTCTAGCTGTCCTATCAATTATGACCATTACCACTCGACATTGCTATATCTTCATCATAAACTCCTCAACCTTTCCCTCGACCCAAATTCTACAATTTTGACTTTCTAATCACTTGAATTTAAGAAGTGATTACCATCGTCTCTTAAATCATATCCTCAACCTAGACTACGACCATATAAACTTCTTTAAGGAGCCTTTCTATCTACCGTTGTGCCTTCTCACCCCCCCTACGAATTCTTAATTTCGAGGACAAAATTCTTTTAAGTTGGGTAGGATGTAAAACCCCTAAATTTCTACCATTTTTTTTATTAAATTTGGTACTGATTTAAAATTTTGTATTGTACGTCACGTAGTCGTATTGTACGTCGTATGCGAAATTTCGTTTTTCGTAATTGCTGGACGAGTGCGAATATGTACGAGCGTACATATTTTTGAAAAATATTATTTTTATTATTTTTATAGTTTCAAAGTAATATAGATAATAATTATTTCTAGCTATTATTTTCAAGTTTATGACTTTAATTATGAAAAGCCTTTCGTTTATATAGTTATAATAATAAATAAATTTTTCCTATAAAATGGTAAATTAGAAAAGTATATTTATGTAAACATTATTTGTGCATACATATATATTTATAATTATTTATTAAGTTTATTTTTTAATGTAATTTTTGAAATTAATATTATTAGTATTTTAGAAATTATATTTTGAAATTATTGTGGCATTTAAATCTTGATTTAAAATTTTGGATTTATTTAAATAGTTAAATATTGCAATTTGATTTATCCCATTTGATTTTTTTTAAACTAAATTTTTTAATTAGATTTAAATTTGATTTAATTTGGATTGGATTTATTGAATTAAATTAAATTATAGATTGAATTATCTATTATGGGGAATTTAAATCCTAATCCTTATCTTAATGGAAATTCCCACATCCTATAAATAGGCAGGTACTCATCCATTATTTCTCCACAATATTCCACCACAAATTCCACAACCAACGTGCGTGCATCGTGTCTGTGTTCCACCATCCATAATCTTATTCCATATTTTTTTACAAATACAATTTCATCAAATCCAACCTTATCGGACACATTCCAGACACGACGTCCAAATCTCCAATCCAAACCCCTAAACCTATCCTAACCACCTCCCTCGATCATCACCAGCAACTACCCTGCTCTTACCACCCGGCCACCATGGACCTCCGCCACCACCTCCGGCTAAACCTCAGTACCATCCCACAGGCCAACCTCGACACACCCTCGCCACGCCCCATTGAACCACAGCATAATCACCGCCTCACCTAGTCAAAGCCGACGACAACCCCGACCGTGGCCGCCACTCCAGCAGGCCCAAAAACTCTCGACCACTACCAATAAGCCAGCCGCCACCGCGGCCACTGCCGCGGCAGCCCATGCCGCCACCACCCGGTAGGAAAACATAAAATAAAACCCTAACCCTAATGACTCACCTCTGGCTCGCCGGCCACCCTCGCCGCTCCACGAGCTTGGCCGTCGCCGACGACCGATCCAGCGCCGTGGCCGAACTACTCCGTCCCTTTCCTAGCCGCCGACGAGCT
This sequence comes from Iris pallida, assembly GCA_029216955.1. Classification (NCBI taxonomy): domain Eukaryota; kingdom Viridiplantae; phylum Streptophyta; class Magnoliopsida; order Asparagales; family Iridaceae; genus Iris; species Iris pallida. Next base: position 9,668,908 of record JANAVB010015200.1, read on the forward strand.
CCCGACCTCCGCGGCTCCATCGTGCTAGGTCCGCCATCGCCACGTCCCCAGGCTTCCCCTATCGCAGCTCCGCCGGTGTCAGCGCCGAGCGCCCTCCACCGCATTAACCGTCCGCGCGAGCCGCACACCCCTTCGCGCGCTGAGCCGAAACCCTCACTCCGGCGTTCCCCGACCTCTCCGGCAAACCTTCTTCCGGCCGCTCTTCTCCTTACCCATCCTCTCCGACCTCACTTTCCCCGACCCCTCTCGAACACCCCGACCGCTCGGAGCCTCCGCGATGAGCCCCGCCGGACCGTGAAGCCACCACGACTTCGACGTTCGCCGCCTCCTCTCTCCGATTTCCTTTTTCCCCATTGAATGCTTTCTCTCTCATCTTTTAATTCGGTTGAGTGCTTTCAGTGGATTGCTTTTGTTTATTTATTTATTTCATTTATTTATTCTTTTGAAATTATGATTAGGATTTTAGTGCTTAATAAATGGATTTGTAGGTATTATTAATAATAATAGTAATAATAATTTTTGTGATTATTATTATTTTGTTCTTGTTTCCTGTCTCTTAAAATTTAGTACAAAAATAAGTATTTTTATTTTTATTTTTATTATTATCATTATTATTATTACCTTAGTAATTTTGTTTTATCATATATATATATATATATATATATATATATATATATATATATATATATATATATATATATTCTGTAACAAAAATATAGTAGTAACTTAACTCTACAAATTATTTCAAATTAGGTTCTTAGCCCTAAACAGATTTACTAGATTTTCGAGATAGTTATCTATAAATATTTTGACTCATAAAAATATTTTTGTTGCAGATTTTCTATTTGATTAAGAAGTAGTTTTCGACTTATAAATTATAATGTGGCCTAAAATGATTTTATTTTCTATATTTTTCAAGGTAGTTATCTAAAATATATATATATTTTTCTATCTAGAGTCGTATCTTTACAAACTTAGAGTTTTGCCTTAAAACAGTTTTAAATTTTTTTAATTATATATATCTAAAAACTATTTTAGCTAATAAGAAAATATTTTCGAGTATTATAATTAGTTTTCTAAAAACGTATATATTTTTATTATCAAATTTCTTCGATTATCTTTTCCTTCCTAGATTAGTCCTATTCTCAATCCCTTGCCAAAATCTGTATGTACCTTATGTCGAACCTAACTAGATTGACCCTTCTGGATCCAATAGAACCGACCGTGTCACCATCCGTGGTCACCATGCATAGTTGTTGCACTGAAGTCGCAGTTCACGCCACCTTGATTATCGTAGCACACCAGGCGCTCTACCAGGCAAGACACCTTGCCATTTGTTTTTTATTTATTTTAGCTCATATTTCATGCATTATTTATTTTATTTATGCAAAATAAACTGTGATACATGGCATAACCTGTTAGAACTTACTGTTCACTTATATTTTCTGCTATGTATTATTTTTCTTACACATTAAACCTATATTTAAGGGACCACCTTGTGTGTTGCATTCATTGGCCTTGACACGTTGTACCACGAAGTTGTGTGTCGCATATAGAACACGGACGTATGTGATTGGTTGGCCACCAGTACGTACAAGCCGTGCGATAGGAATAACCGCTAATAGAGGTTGTATGCTAGTTTGACTTAGCGGTTATAGTGGTTTTGTGTTGTGGATACAACACAGTAGGCATTGGGCGGGGAGAACAATTCCTTAGCATATGGGCATCGATGCACTTTTCCTTTTGTAACCCGTGAGCTCCGTCGGAGACGCGGGTCAGATTATCCATGATTACTGACGGCCACTGGCGATTCTGCGGAACGTCATGCTCTTACTGATGGAGCCTCTGGTGCCCAAGGGGGGACTACGCCGATCCTATTTAGCCATGGCCCATGCGTAGGAAGGATTGTTCTTAACTACATTTCACTTAGAACGTTTAGGTACCCGTTAGGTACGAGTGATTTTGGTTTGGGTACTTGTGTTTGACCGTGGCTTGGAACAATAACTTGTCGCGGATTAGTTCGTCACATCTTGTCCTTGTTTGGTTGTAGGTGTGACTTACTACTTCGATGAGAAGGTATTGAACCTTGTTGGGGTCCAAAAACCATATTGGATTTTTAGCATGGAAAGATACGTCACCGTGAATTAGTTTACCATCTCATGTCCTTATTTGGTTGGGGGGATGGTAAGCTCGTTCAATAGGTGTGTATTGGACCATGTTATAATTCAATTGACTTATTTATTTGAGAAATATTTATTCAGTTTATATGGCATGATATTATGTGTTTTGTTACGTCCCTCTGAGGACCTAGTTATCTCTCCAGGTGTGTGCTATTGTCTTTCGCAGGTGCTTTAGTTATAGCCGTGACCATTGTTATTTCTTTGAGGATGATTGCACTTGGATCGTCTTCGCTTCGCTCGCCAAAATCTTTCTTTAGTTATGTATTTCTTTTCATAGTTGGTAGTGGATTTGTCTCCGCCCAACTACATGTACCAAAGACAGTTCATTCTCTTTATATGATATCTTTTATTCATTTATTTTGTGTAGATGAGATTAGTTATGGTTCTACTGCATTTTATAGCTTATGTATTCATACGAGGTTTTCATATATTGGAGTGTACTTCGTATGTATACAATTGGCATGTCTATGTTACTAGTCCTACATATTTTGGGACTGGGGCGTTACATTTATTTCTTGCAGGCTTGACAGCGTTCTATCGCCGACTCTGCGGCGTAGGCTGGCTTGGACACGTCTCATATCCGAAAAAGAGGGTGCGGGTCGTGACAAGTTTTTGTGGCGGCCCATGCAGGTCAGTCTTTACAAATTATACGAACTCGTGGTAGTACCATATTAGTCGTACTACTGCAAGACTGCGGCTAGGAAATGCTCATTCACAACTAGGAGTAAATCAATTTTAAGAGAATGGTTAGGACTATGAGTCCCTTATTCAATTTGACCCTTGGGTAGTTAAGGTTGCTAATTAGGCCATGTTTTTTAGCCAATAATTTATTGAATTTTAAACCCTATTAGATATTTGATACGATATTAGGATCAAAGGTGGGTAGACTATTCTCTTGGTAAGTTAGGCCTTCATAAAATTCAATTCCTAATTTAGATTATTTGTGCCATTTTATCTTCTGTCTTCTCTAAACCTCGTTTTATTTTCAAAACTATTTTACGATCGTTTTATTTTCAATTCCTAATCTTGGTTCAATTATCTAAATATTAATTCAAGTCGTCTTCGTTCATTTTGTGACCGTTTTATTTTCAAAAACTGATACTTTTACTCAAGGACAGATACTTATATTTTTCTTATCATGATTGACTTATTTGAATTTATTGAAGATCCTTTGAAATTCTTATGGATATAATTAAAATAATTTTCGGTGACATACAATGGTAAGACAGATGTGCACTGTCCCTATTTACTTGAATTATGGAGACTGCGGGTTTAATGCAGTTAGCAGCGCACTGGCGTGGCATGACCCCTAATTTGAAATAATTTCAAGTAAGCGAAGGTTGTCAAATATTACTAAAACTATATCCTAGTTGTATTATTGATCTTTTGATTTATTATGTCAATATTGGGTAGAGTTGATAAAGTATTCGATAACATATTATACTTGAGTCACCAAACCATGGGTTCACGGCAGCCAGATGTACACTGGCGAGGCATGGATTTTCGGTTAAATGACTTCGGATATACTTATGATCTTCGAATATCATAGCGACTATATCCTTTATTGGCATACGACTTTTTTTTTTCTTTCAAGCTTATTTGATGTCTTATTTCTTGTTACCACCTTCTCTACAACTAGTAGTTCTTTATTTCTCTCATATTTTTCTATTTTTGAATTGTCATTTTTTAAACCTATTTTGATTTCCTTCCACTATATTCTAAAATGTATTTAGATTTCAATTCTATATGTTTGATCAATTTCGATCATTCATCATATTATTTTCTTGATTATATTCTTTGTCGTGCTTATTCATATCGATTGGTCATGTCATATTTTGATGATATTCTTGGTTGTGCCTATTTGTATCTTTTGAAATTTTGAGGACGAAATTTTTCTAAGGTGGATAGATTTGTAAGCCCACTTTCCAAAGTTTTAATTTTTTTTAATTTTATTTGTTTATGATTAATTTTATGGTCATTGGGAGTTATGTCAAAGCTTGTAGGTGGGCTATGACCATATTAAGGTCATATGACCTCTAGATAGCTTATATATGTATTATTTAGCTACTTTATATTTTTCTACAATTTTTAAGATATTTTAGGTATTTAATATTTCAGGTTTTATTATATTTAAGGACTTTCAGGATTTACTGTAAGGTCATACGAGGGTATTGCTGGACCAAAATTTTTTATTTGGGCTCTAAATGACTAAAATATTTTCAAGAATATTTTAGAATTTTTTTGGATTTTTTTTGAATTTTTTGGAATTTTTATATAATTAAAACATATAGAAATTATATTTTATAGGTTTTTAGAATTTACTGTAAGTTCACACAATGATATTTTGTGTAAAAATATTTTATTTATATTCTAGACACTTATAAATATTTTCTAGAATTTTCTAGAATTTTTTCTGGATTTTTCTGCAATTTATTTTGATTTATTTAGACTTAAAATAATTTTTAAATAATTTTTTGAATTAAATAAATAAATACCCAGAAATCCACCCAAGGGTTCTGAATTAAATAAATAAATACCCAGAAATCCACCCAATGGGGGCCCACCTGTCGGCGCCAACTGCTACAGTAACCGCCTTTCTCTCTCTCTTATATATATATATATTATTATATTCGCCCACCCTAATTAAATTCCAGCAGCCTTTTGTGGGAGAACTCATCTAGGGTTTCCGACTTCCCGAAGCGATTTCCGCCAACCCCGACGTGCTTTTTGTGCGCCGTTTTTTTTGGAAGCGTATTGCGGTATAGTTTCTTAATATGTAATTTATTTTCGTAATTTCTGAACCTAAATTTCTGAAAAATTCGTAGAGTGCTAGTTGTCCGAAATTTGACACGTTTCGGTATTTTCGAGATTCCGAGAGAACCGGAAATCAAAATCAAAAACCATCTAAAGTTTCGGAAAGCTAACATAGAGATCTATGACATATATTTTTTCCAGAAATTATTTCATTCATCTAGTATTTTAGTTATTCTGTTTAACTCTGAATTGATCGGTTGATCACCATTTTGGTCACGATTAGCCACAACGGCGATATCTTTTGACCAAAGCATAATTTTGTAGCACGATTGATTCCAGCGCACTCGTGGTACTGAAATCTACCAAGATGCACTTTCAAAATCTAGAGTTCACAGTGTTTGACCAGATAGTCAATGGCACGTCTCGATTTGTGTGTTATGGTTTCCAAAATTGGAAACATGACTTTTGATGGCCAACCTTGCATTTTTATATTATACTTATATTATTATTAGGTTAAATAATATTTTTAAGTAATTTATTCCCGAATTAACTATTATTAGATTAGTAACCCAACTAGCCACTATTCCATGAATTTAGAACTAGAACATTAAAATTAATTTATAGTTTTCGTGCACGTTTCGTGGTACGATATGTGTTATAGGTTGACAGCTTCTAGATTGGCAATCCCCTCATCATCTACTTGTGACTACGTTTTGTGCAAGGACTCAGGCGAGTACATCTCTGATAGTTTTCGTATTTGATTATCGCTATACTTCTTGTATTTAATATTGTTTTACATTGATATCATGTTGATTCTTGACACGCTTGTCACACGAGATAGTAGTTATGGATTCTTGTATTTTGTTCGTGACCAATATATTTTCGTGTTCGTGACCTGTCTGAATACATGGATACTAGCCGGGCGAAGAAGTACATTAGTAGACATGTAAACATACCCAGAAATATCTCCAAAATGTCTATTCTTGTCTGATAGCAGTCGCATAACTCACGTGCGGGGTGCCAGATTTATCCCCGAGCCGTTTATATGTCGAAAGTGTATTTCAAATCACTTGTTAGATATAGTCTTGCTGTATTACAGTTTCTTGTCATTGCTTGTCTTGTGTACCATGTCTCCCTGCTTTTACTCGTATGATTCCTACCATGATTTCCTGTTTATCCCTTATCATGTATCTCAGTATTATTACAGATTTATGGATTTTATCATTTATTGATTCTGTTGAGAGATTGTACTCATTCTATTCCTGACTGAAAACCAACATTTTTCAGGTTTTAGCTGCGAACACTCTTAGCATTGCGAAGGCTTGGGTATGCTGAGGTCAACCTAGAAATAGATAGCAGTTGTATCATTTTCATTAATTGTGAGAAATTTGTATTTTCTTTAATTATAAATATTGTAAAAGTTGTATTAAATTAGAAATGTGAATGAGCAATAAAGTTTATTTTGATCATTTATTTCTTGCGGGCTTGACAGCATTCTACCGTCGACTCTGCGGCGTAGGCTGGCTTGGACACGTCTCGTATCCGAAAAAGCGGGTGCGGGTCGTGATAATTTTTTGTGGTGGCCCATGCAGGTCAGTCTTCGCAAATTATGCGAACTCGTAGTAGTACCATATTAGTCGTACTACTGCGAGCCTGCGGCTAGGAAATGCTCATTCACAACTAGGAGTAAATCAATTTTAAGAGAATGGTTAGGACTAGGAGTCCCTTATTCAATTTGACCCTTGGGTAGTTAAGGTTGCTAATTAGGCCATATGATTTAGCCAATGATTTATTGAATTTTAAAACCTATTAGATATTTGATACGATGTTAGGATCAAAGGTGGGTAGACTATTCTCTTGGTAAGTTAGGCCTTCATAAAATTCAATTCCTAATTTAGATCATTTGTGCCATTTTATCTTCTGCCTTCTCTAAACCTCGTTTTATTTTCAAAACTATTTCACGATCATTTTATTTTCATTTCCTAATCTTGGTTCAATTATCTAAATATTAATTCAAGTCATTTTCGTTCATTTTGTGACCGTTTTGTTTTCAAAAACTGATACTTTTACTCAAGGACAGATACTTATATTTTCTTATCATGATCGACATATTTGCATTTAGAAAGTTCCTTTGAAATTTTTATGGATATAATCAAAATAATTTTCGGTGATTGTAGCTCCCCTTCCGGAAATTTTTTTTTTGAAATATTTTTTATTATTTATTTGATTTAAATGATGGTTTTTAGATTTTTATTAATGATTATTTAATTAATTATTACGGTAGATGACTTTAGCCGTGGTTGAGTTTTGAGGTACCAGACGACTAGGAATCATGGCACGGATAGTTGCGACTTAACCCTTACCAAAGATTTTATTTATTATTTAATTATATTATTAAGTTTTAGGGAACCCGGTTGTACCGAACCTGTCCAGATTGGGCCCGAGTCAAATCCAAGCCCATGTAAGCATGTAGTGGGACCAAATACGGCCTTGTAAACATGTTCGGTAAATGCAAATATTTTATATATATTTTTAAGAATTGGCGATTTATATTTATTAAATTATTTATTATATAAATGATATGTATATATATATGTGTATATAGATTATATATGTGGGTATGTATATATATAAATATATATTGTATACGTGTGTATGTATATGTATATATAAATATATATTATAAATGTTTTTATGTGTATTTATATATAAATATATATAAATATATATAAATATATGTGTGTATGTGTATAAATATACATATGTATTTGTGTGTATATATAAATATATATATATGATAATATGTGTGTATATGTATATATATACAGGTATAGTAGAATGTATAGATGTACGTGTATATATATATAAATATTCGTATGTAAGTATACGTATGTAAATACATATATGTATATATGTACGTATGCATTAATGTATATATAAATATATGTACACTAAGATAAATGAAAAGAGGAATAAAATAGAAATTAACCCCCGGGCCTAGCCATCCCAGCCAGGCCCACAAATCCAGCAGGCCAGCCCGGCCTGTCAAAGGCAGAACCCCATCCCAGCCCGAGAAGAACTTCCTCCCCCTTATAACCGCTCGAAAAAAAAAACGGAGGAATCGATTAAACCCTAGCTCCTAACACCAACACCCACGCCCCAGAGTCGCCTCCAACCTTCTGGCGGCCGCCCTGACCGCGCGCCACCATGCGCATCGCCGGAGGACGGCCAGGCGCAGGAACCCACCCCTGTGCGCGCGGCCTGATCAAGAAACGACACCAGCCATGAGCCCCACTTCGCGTAAAGATTTCCGTCGCCTCGTTGCGCCGTTTTACGCATCGTCTTCGCAGGTACATTGGCAATATATACAACTCAGATTTCCTTCAATTACTTTTAAATCATACGAACTAGGTGGTCCAATAAATCGACACAAAGTCGATAAATATCTGTTGCAAAACAGAGCATTAGCGACAACCCAGGACCCAAATTGGAAGCCAGATTTCGATCCATTCTTTAATAGTTTTCAGAAACTGATTGACCAGAAGTTTAGACAACCTAACCGAGATGGAAACCCCATTATTAGTTGTATTTTTAATAGTATCTACAGTAAGATAAATAGGGTTGAAAATTGAGAAAAATCTAATAAAACCTGTTTTCAAAACATAGAAAATTCGTTGATACAACGTGCGTCCCGCCAAACCGGGCGACGTGGTCGCGAACCGAAGGCATCAAAAGCTGCGTAACAGCTTCGTGGTCGTGTGGGCTTTGACGGAATTCAAATTGGTCGCGTGTGCGCGACGAATTTGATACGTATCCGTCAAAATTTACCGTATCGTGCACTTTGCAAATTTTCTAATTACTTTGTGCATGCTCCTCAGATCGAGACGAAACTTGCGCCAACAGGACCGTATCGTTTTTCTGGTCCTGTATGCCAAGTTTGGTTCGATTCTGAGACAGTTGAATCAGAACGTCGTTTTGCGGGCCCCACGGTCCGATTCAACGGACAATTTTGTGCACTGCCCCTCGGAATCCAAAATTGGACATACCATTGAGTTTGTATCAAAAAATGGATCTTTAGACATGTAGTTTGACGACTTTAGAGTCTGGCACGCTTTTCGGTGCAAAGCGGGTCCAACGGCGGATATCGCTTTTGCCTAAAATTACTGTTTTGCCCATGTGTCCAGAATTGGACTTAAGGACAGGCAATCCTAGCTAATTTGACTATTTTGAGACTGTTAGCATTGTCTGTTTCAGCTTTCGGAGACATTTGTGATGATTTAGACGTTATGGCTTAGTAGTGGACTAGATTGATATTGGATTTGCGTGCAACCTCCAGGCAAGATACCTTACCTCCCTCTACAGTTTACTTACATGTATACTTATATGATTATACAGTTTACTAGTTGATTATTTATATGTAATTTGTATATCATGCCTGCTAGTATTTATATAGCCTTATTTATATTTAGATTTGTAGTTCATATTGGATATAGTATAGATATAGTCTATGTATATGGTTAGCCTTGTAGTTCATATTGGATTGGTTTTCTCATGTATCGTGATTGGGTCATGTCGTGTCATCTCTTGTACTTGGACTGAGTCGCATCGTGTCATAGGATGAATAAGTCATATCGGAACTGTTGTACCTTAAAATTCTTGAAGCTAACCTGCGAGTCCACATTAGGGGCGAGGGTTAGTAGTTAAGCTAACTTGCGAGCCCACACCAGGGGCGAGAGTTAGTAAGCTAATCTGCGAGTCCACATTAGGGGCGAGGGTTAGTAGTTAGGCTAACTTGCGAGCCCACACCAGGGACGAGAGTTAGTAAGCTAATCTGCGAGTTCACATTAGGGACGAGGGTTAGTAGTTATATGTCTACACCTGCGAGTCCACACAAGGGACGAGGGTGATGCTAGCCTGCGAGTCCACACCAGGGACGAGGGTTAGTAATATATGGTTCACACCTGCGAGTCCACACTAGGGACGAGGGTGATGCTAGCTTGCGAGTCCACACTAGGGGCAAGGGCTAGTAGTTGTTCAAACTTGCGAGTCCATACTAGGGACGAGGGTTTGAATATTCGAGTGGTTATCTATTGACATCGTAATATCGTGTTCTCTTATTTTCTCCAGCAGTTCGTTTAGGCGTAGTGGTTCTTCCAGTCGTGTAAAGTCGTATTTTCATGCGGATTGGTCTTTTTCTATTATTTTTCTGTATTTTCTTTATTACATGATAAACTGCTAGATAGACATGTTTTTATGTATATTGATATGTCCCCTAAGGACCTAATGATCCCTTTAGGTTAATTATTGCATGGAGTTAGTTAGCAGCTCGGGATGGCAGACGTGATGATACGCTTGCGGGATTCAGGTATCGTTATTGTGTTTATTATCCACTCGTGCTTTTCTTCATTTTCATGAGATATTCTGTTTCTTGATTCAGTTTAGACTCTTGTTATTTTTTAGAGTCTTATCGGACATATATGCTGGTGGGCTGCAGACCACGACCCATAGTGTTCATTCTTGTTTTATACCTTTTTTTATGGATTGAGATATAGATGTGTTTTGCCATGATTTGGCAGTATACCATAGCCTTAACAGCGTTTACGTATTCGAGTCGGGCTGGAGTCCGCTTGATACGTAGCTGGCTTGTTCACACTCTCGCGTCCGAAGAGCGGGTGCGGGTCGTTACAGTGACATACAATAGTGTGACAGATGTGCACTGTTCCCATTTATTTGAATTATAGAGACGGCGGGTTTATTGCAGTCAGCAGCGCACTCGCGTGGTATGACCTCTAAGTTGAAATAATTTCAATTAAGCGTAGGTTGTCAAATATTACTAAAACTATATCCTAGTTGTAGTATTGATCTTTTGATTTATTATGTCAATATTGGGTAGAGTTGATAAAGTGTTTGATAACATATTATACTTGAGTCACGAAACCAAGGGTTCACGGTAGCCAGATGTACACTGGCGAGGCATGGATTCTCGGTTAAATGACTTCGGATATACTTATGATCTTCGAATATCATAGCGACTATATCCTTTATTGGCATACGACTATTAATTTTTTTTCTTTCAAGTTTATTTGATGTCTTATTTCTTGGTACCACCTTCTCTACAACTAGTAGTACTTTATTTCTCTCATATTTTTCTATTTTTAAATTTTCATCTTTTAAACCTATTTTGATTTCCATCTACTATATTCTAAAACGTATTTAGATTTCGATTCTATACGCCTGATCAATTTCGATCATTCATCAAATTATTTTATTGATTATATTCTTTGTCGTGCTTAGTCATATCGATTGATCATGTTATATTTTGATGATATTCTTGGTTGTGCCTATTTGTATCTTTTGAAATTTCGAGGACAAAATTTTTCTAAGGTGGGTAGATTTGTAAGCCCACTTCCCAAAGTTTTAATTTTTTAATTTTATTCGTTTATGATTAATTTTATGGTCATTGTAAGTCATGTCAAAGCTCGTAGGTGGGCTATGACCATATTAAGGTCATATGACCTCTAGATAGATTATATATGTATTGTTTAGCTATTTTATATTTTTCTACAATTTTTGGACATTTTTAGGTATTTAATATTTAAGGTTTTATTTTTTTTAGGACTTTTAGGATTTACTGTAAGGTCATACGGGAGTATTTCTGGACCAAATATTTTTATTTGGGCGCTAAATGACTAAAAATATTTTCTAGAATATTTTAGAATTTTTCTGGATTTTTTTAGAATTTTTGGGAATTTTTATATAATTAAAACATATAGAAATTATATTTTATAGGTTTTTGGAATTTACTGCGAGGTCACGCGATGATATTTTGTGTTAAAATATTTTATTTATATTCTAGACACTTAGAAATATTTTCTAGAATTTTTTAGAATTTTTCTAGATGTGTCTGCAATTTATTTTGATTTATTTGGCCTTAAAATAATTTTTAAATAATTTTCTGAATTAGATAAATAAGTACCCAGAAATCCACCCAAGGTTTCTGAATTAAATAAATAAATATCCAGAAATCCACCAAAGGGGGGCCCACCTGTCGGCGCCAACTGCTATATTGACCGCCTCTCTCTCTCCTATATATATATTATTATATTCGCCCACCATAATTAAATTTCAGCAGCCTTTTGTAGGAGAACTCATCTAGGGTTTCCGACTTCCCAAAGCGATTTCTGCCAACCCCGACGTAATTTTTGTGCGTCGTTTTTTTTGTTGGAAGCGTATTGAGGTATAGTTTCTGAATATGTAACTTATTTTCATAATTTCTGAACCTAAAGTTCTGGAAAATTTGTATAGTGCTAGTTGTCCGAAATTTGACACATTTGGTCATTTTCGAGATTCCGGGAGAACCAGAAATCGAAATCACGAACCATTTAAAGTTTCGGAAAGCTAACACATAGCTCTATGACATATATTTTTCCCAAAAATTATTTCGTTCATCTAATATTTTAGTTATTCTGTTGAACTCATAATTGATCAGTTGATCACCGTTTTGGTCACTATTAGCCATAACGGCGATATCTTTTGACCAAGGCGTGATTATGTGGCACGGTTGATTCCAGCACACTCGTGGTGCTGAAATCTACCAAGGTGCACTTTCAAAATCTAGAGTTCACAGTATTTGACCGGATAGTCAATGGCAGGTCTCGATTTGCGTGCTATGGTTTCCAAAATTGGAAACATTACTTTTGATGGCCAAACTTGTATGTTTAGATTATATTTAGATTATTATTAGGTTAAATAATGTTTTTAAGTATTCCAAAATTAACTATTATTAGATTAGTAACCCAACTAGCCACTATTCCTTGAATTTAGAACTAGAACATTAGAATTGATTTATGGTTTTCGTGCAAGGTTCGTGGTGCGATATGTGTTATAGGTTGACAGCTTCTAGATTGGCAATCCCCTCATCATCTACTTGTGACTACGGTTTGTGCAAGGACTTAGGCGAGTACATCTCTAATAGTTTTTGTATTTGATTATCTCTATACTTCTTGTATTTAATATTGTTTTACATTGATATCATGTTGATTCTTGACACGCTTGTCACACGAGATAGTAGTTATGGATTCTTGCATGTTGTTCCTGACCAATATAGTTTCGTGTTCATGACCTGTCTGAATCCATGGGTACTAGCCGGGCGGAGAAGTACATTAGTAGACATATAAACATACCCATAAATATCCCCAAAATGTCTATTCTTGCCTGATAGCAGTTGCACAACTCACGTACGGGGTGCCAGATTTATCCCCTAGCCGTTTACATGTCGAAAGTGTATTTCAAATCACTTGTTAGATATAGTCTTGCTGCATTACAGTTTCTTGTCATTGCTTGTCTTGTGTACCATGTCTCCCTGCTTTTACTCGCATGATTCATACCATAATTTCCTGTTTATCCCTTATCATGTATCTCAGTATTATTACAGATTTATGGATTTCGTCATTTATTGATTCTGTTTTGAGATTGTACTCGTTCCATTCCTGAATGGAAAGCAACATTTTTTAGGTTTTAGCCGCGACTACTCTTAGCATTGGGAAGGCTTGGGTATGCTGAGGTCAACCTCGAAATAGATAGCAGTTGTATCATTTTCATTAATTATGAGAACTTTGTATTTTCTTTAATTATAAATATCATAAAAGTTGTATTAAATTTAGAAATATGAATGAGCAATGAAGTTTATTTTGAGCATTTATTTCTTGCGGGCTTAACAGCGTTTTACCGCCGACTCTGCGGCGTAGGCTGGCTTGGACACGTCTCGTATCCGAAAGAACGGGTGCGGGTCGTGACAGGAAACTCTCGAAATACAAGTTTTTCCTAGATAGAGTGGAGTTTCTGAGCCATGTGGTGGCTGGAGATAGAATTGTTGTGGATCCCAAGAAGATTAAAGAAGTAAAGTTATGGGCCACTCCCCAGTCAGTAGCTGAGATTAGTAGTTTCCTGGGGCTAGAAGCTTACTACAAGAAGTTTGTGAAAGACTTTGCTAAGATTGTTGAGCCGATGACCAAGCTTACTCGGAAGGATGAGGAGTTCATCTGGATGGATGCCTGCCAGTCAGCATTTAAAGAGTTGAAGAGAAGACTTACTATAACACCTGTTCTAGCTTTGCCTTCGGGATCTAAAGGGTTTACCATCTACAACGATGCATCAGGGAAGGGTTTGGGATGTGTGCTTGAGCAGAATAAGAAGGTTATCGCCTATGCTTTCCGATAGTTATGGCATCAAGAAAGGAACTATCATACTCATGACCTGGAACTTACAGCGGTCAATTTTGCCTTAAAACTATGGAAGCATTATCCATATGAGGAGAGAGTGAAAATATTTACAGACTATAAAAGTCTGAAGTATGTTTTCCCTCATAAGGAGTTAAATATGAGACATAGAAGATGGCTGGAGCTTATGAAGGACTTTGACATTAACCTTTAGTACCACACATGGAAGGCTAATATGGTAACAGATACTCTCAGTCGGTATCCTATGGCTATGTTCCTCACTGTGGACCGACCCTTTCTAGAAGACTTGGAGAGTTTGGGGATTGAAGTCATCATTCTAGGGATTGAGGGGCAGCTGATGAATATGCAGATCCGGTCAGGGTTGATGAAGAAAATCAAGTAGGTCCAGTTTCTAGATGAGGGACTCTGTTGTCTCAAGGCACAGGTGGACGCAGAATTGTTGGAGGACTTCGTCATAGCAGATGATGGTACTCTAGGGCATGGGAACAGGTTGTGTGTGCCTAAGGGTAGTTTGAGGGAAGAGATTATATAGGAAGCCCATCAGTCGCAGTATTCCATCCATCTAGGAGCCATAAAGATGTACAAAGAATTGCGGGAGTATGTTTGGTGATATGGAATGAAGTAAAAAGTTGCCCAATTTGTCTCGAGATACCTAGTATACTAGCAGGTTAAGGCAGAAAGACAGAGACCAGAGGGATTATTCCAGCCTTTATCCATCCCGAAATGGAAGTGGGAACATATCACTATGGATTTTGTCTTAGGTTTACCACGAACACCCAGCGGGGAAGACATTATTTGGGTTATAGTGGATAGATTGACAAAATCGACTTATTTCTTTTCATTCAAGGTAGGGATGTCGACGGAGAAGTTAGCAGAGGTCTATTTGAGGTAGATTATGTGGATTCACAGAGTACCAGTTAGCATTATTTCAGACAAGGATAGCAGGTTAACTTCACAAATTTGGAAAAGTCTGCAGTAAAATTTGGGCACTCAATTGAAGTTCAGCACAACTTATCATCCACAGATTGACGAGAAGTCAGAGAGGACTATCAAGACCCTAGAAGACTGTAACGCCCCAGTCCCAAATACTTGAGACTAGATACGTATCATGCCAGTTGTATACATACGAGTAATTATACGACTCATGTGTATACATAAGCTATAAATGTAGAAAGCCAAGACACAAATCTCATCCACGAAGATAAATAATAATATAAAAAAAACTTTGAGTTTGTCATGTACACAATAGTTGGGCGGAGACAAAGTCCACTACCAACCAATTTAAATATGGAAAATATACAAGGAAAGAATTTAGCAAGCGAGAGCAAATGACGAGTCCGAGCGCAATCATCATGGAAGAAGGAATGGCCTTAGCTAGAGTACCTGCAAGAAATCACGAAACACACACATGGAGAGATCACCAGGTCCTCAGAGGGACGTAACAAGACACATAATATCATGCCATAAACTGAATAGTAAGAGCTCAATAGCAAATATACATGCGTAAAGGTTCCTAACCATTCTATGTGATATATACTTTGAGAAGACAACGTTCTACGTAGGAGCTTAGGTGTTCAGCATAGATGGAGAGAGAGTGGTAGTAGGTAGCGCTCATAAGAGACACTATCGACCATGGGCAGAAAGTAGCTCTCATACGAGAACTATCGGCCCCGGGGCAGTAAGTAGCGCTCATACGAGACACTATCGGCCCAAATCTATGTGTGTACTGAACATGTAGCCCCTACGCTAATAACTGTCTCCCCCCTTCCCATGATACTATACATGTGTCGACTCCACGACATTGTTTAATCCTTAATAACTGTCAAGTCTTCTACACAAATCTATAAGCAGTTATATCCTAACGTACGGCCTGTACGCACCAATAATCAGTCAGCACGCAAGTCCGCATCTATATGCGACTCACAACTCACATACAATCCGTGGCACATCGTGACAGTTTATGAGATGCACTAAATATATGGTGGTCCCTTAACTCTAAGCCAATTGCACAAAGTATAATAATTTGCATATATATATAGTTTTGAAAGAACAACATAAAGAAAAAACATGCATGATATTGAGCAAAAAATTAAACAGTAAAGGCACGATGTCTTGCCTGGTGTGGTGCAATGATCCAACAAGTCATGTTCTATCCAATTGCCAAGGCCAGTATGTAGGGATTTGAAGTCACGAGAAAATTAGGAATATGATCAGTTATTGACAATAAAAGAAAATTTTGCGGAGAAGTACTTTATACTATTTTTAGAAATAATTTTATAATAATTTTACATAAATACTTGAAAATACTTAAAACTTCCTATTTTGGAGAAATACATTTTTATTAGTCAAATATACGTCCAGATAAATATTTGAAAAAAAATTGAAATTTGTTTTTAGGCTAAACTCACATTTAAAATATATATAATATATATATTGTAGAAAAGTAACTTTTCGTTAGTCAAATTATTTTAATAATAATTTTAGGGCTATTGAGTGTTGTCAAAATAATTTGGAAAATACTAATTATCAACTTTATTTAAATAAAGAGAATAATACATTAATAATTCTAATAAAAGAAATCATAGACAAAAGTTTTTAAAATAATACTAACAATACAATAATAACAGAAATAATAATATAATTAATAATAATAATAACTGTGGCAGTATTAATAATAATAACAATAATATTAATAATATGAATACTAAAATAATACTAATAACAATAATAGTTATAATAATGATGGTAATAATAATAATAATAATAATAATAATAATAATAATAAATATAATAATACATACAATGACTTTAGCTCTGATGTTCTTAAAAAGTATTGGGAATAAGGAAAAAGGAAGTAGGGAGAGATGGAGAAAATGCGGGCTCACCGGCGGTGAATGGTGCGACGGCGCCGGGCAGAGGCTCCGACGGAGCTCGGAGGGCACGGAGGTAGAGATGCGGAGGTTAGGGTTGGGGCCTGGCGCTCCGGTGCTCGTGCCGAGGCACGGAGGGATCGGTGGCCGAGAACGCGACGGCCGCGTCCTTCGCGCGGTGGCGTCCACGGCGGGGAAGAGCGGCAGTCGCTGCTGACGTCGGGTGGAGGAGCTCGGAGGAGGAGAGGGGCTCACAGGAAAAGGAGCGGAGTGTGGCGCGGGGTTGTCCGGTAGAATCGGCGGCGGGCGAAGGGGTTTCCGGAGGCGACGGTTCCGTCTGTTCTCAGGCGGGCTGAGGCAGTACCGGTGGTGGCACAGGCTCTGGTGGGAGGAGACGCAGGAGCTGACCGGAGCCATCTACGAGCGGAGGCGGGCGGCTCACTGAGGAGTGCGGCTTGGCGCGATGGTCGACTCCGGAGCGGCGAGGCGGGAGACAGGTGAGGGTCCTGATTCCCTTTTTCTTCTGTGTTTTGCTGTGGTGGTTTGGTTGTCGGTGACGGGAAACGATTTGGACGATGGCAGAAAAACTAGGGTGGTTACGCCGGTGGGCGGCAGGTGGTTGACCGAGGAGTAGGTCGTTGTATGGGAAGGAATGTTGAGGGTGGTATGGTTGCTGGGCAATGGTTCTGTGGCGTTAGATTTGGAGTCGGGTGTTGGCATCGGATCTGGGGCTGCCACGGTGGTGGTTGTCAGGAGAGGGTTGGACTTTGTTGGGGTGGCGATAACGACGAAGATGGTGGTCGTGAGAGATGGCGGGGAGCTTTGTCGGAATCGAGAGGTTGTAGGGTTAGGATTTGATTGTGTCGGGATTGTCGACACGGAGGTGGATGTGATGTATATGTGATTGAAAATAATGGAGGAAGGGATATACACAGACACGATGCACATGCACCTATGTGGAAAATTTTGGATGGTAGAATTTATGGAGGAGTACCTCTCCTTTTGTAGGAGGTGAAAATTTCCATTTGGATATGGATTGGGATTTGATTAAATCCCAAATAGATAATAAAATTTTTAATTCAAATAAATCAAATCTAAATTTAAATTAAATTTTAATTTTAAATCTAGATCATTTAAACTCAAATATAATATAAATTCTACCTTTAAACTTTTTAAATTAAAACCATAAAATCAAATCAATATTTGAAATGGCCACAAAAAGTTTCAAATATAATTTCCAGAAATACCAATAATAATAATTTCAAAAATACTAAGTATATTTAAATATCTTTTTGATTAATAAAATATTAATATTAATTAATTTTGAAAATAGACTTATATATATGAAATCTAAATTTCTGCACCTCATATGCACTGAAACATAGTTTTCTAAAATAAGTTTTGGAAATTTTCATGCGACGTATTTTACCATTTTAAGTAATCGAAAATATTTATTATTTAAAAAACCAAGCTTCTAAAATAAATGTTTTACAAAAATATGTATCTCGCACATATTCACACTCGACGAGGCATACAAAAATACGAACTCGTACGCGACGTACAATACGACTATGCGACGTACAATACAAGGCAAAAATTAAAACCAAATTTATAAAAAAAAAATTAGTAAAAATTTTAGGGGGTTTACAAAGACATGTTGAGGGTCTGTGCTCTAGACTTTGTAGGATTCTATGAGGGTTACTTGCATTTGGTAGAGTCTGCTTGTAATAACATCTACCAGGCCAGCATTGGCATGATACCTTTTGAGACACTTTATGGTCGTCGGTGTCGTACGTTTTTATCTTAGGATGATGTTGGAGAGAGGATTTTACTTGGACCCGACATGGTAGTTGATTCAGCTGAGAAGGTCAAGTTGATCAGGGAGCGCCTTGGAGTAGCCCAAGACCGGCAGAAGCACTAGGGTGATAGCTGCAAAAGACCGTTGGAGTTTGCCATAAGAGACATGGTGTTCTTAAAGATTTCTTCTACCGGAGGCACTATCAGATTTGGAAGGGGCAGTAAGCTTAGCCCTAGATACATCGGTCCTTTCAAGGTGATTGAGAGGATCAAAGACGTTGCATACTGGCTAGTGCTTCCTACTAGCTTGGATAGGGTACACAATATTTTCCATGTATCTCAGCTTTGTCGATATATTGCTGATCCAAGCCACATAGTGGATTACTCAGAGCTGGATGTGGGACCGACCCTTGCATACATAGAGCAGCCCATGGAGATCATCGATCGCAGGGAGAAACAACTAAGGAATCAGATAATTCCTTTGGTCCGAGTTATGTGGCGACATCACTCTCCTGGAGAGTCTATGTAGGAGCACAAGGACGAAGTGCGAGAGCGCTTCCCTAGCCTTTTTGTTTGATTATTGTATTTCAATAAAATGTTTGATTGTTGGATTTCAATAAAGAATAGTTGTTCTCTAAATTTCGAGAACAAAATTTTCTAGGAGGAGATTTGTAACCTCACTTTCTCTGAATTAATAAAGTTTAGTATTTTTTTGATATTTTAGAATTATTAATTTTCAATTTATTTTGTGGAATATTAATTTTCTGATTAATAATAACATCATTATGAATTTTATAAAGGAAGAATAATTGTTTAATAATTATTTAAGGACTAATAAGAGGGAAGGTTCTAGTAATTTTAGTCGAATGGTTAGTTACTTAACTAACCAAGGCTAAAGCTAATCTAGAATATTCTTCTAACTAATCCTAACAAACTTCACCTTTTTCTAACAAAATATAACAACCTCTAACAAACTTCTACTCCCAATTTGTAATAAATTAATTGATTTTGTAATAAAACAGTTTCTTTCTGCAAAATCCCTTTTACTTTCTCAAACTCTATTTAAACTGGCCACTCTCTCTCTGTTCACTCATTCGAGAGCATCAGAGCTCTGTTCAAAATCTTTTCCTAAATTCCTTCTTCTTCTTTCTTCATAGCCGAGCCCCTACAAGCCCTAACCCAAACTTCCAGAGTCAGCTATGGCGACAACGACTACCTCCACCACCAACGGCAGCTAGGCGCTCTTCTTTCCGACGTAGTGACACAAGAAGCTCCCGACGACCTTGTGAGGATCGTCTTCTCCGACGATTCCTTTCCCTGATGTATCGGCGAGACGAGCTTGGTACACACGACGTTCTACGTCAGAATCGACGCTCTTCCACGGTTCGTAAGACCATCACAGCTCCGATAAAAGTTTTTCATCTTCCTCGACGATCCTCTAGCATGAATTCCTCACTTCATCTCAATCGATCTAGCAATCTAGGTGAGTTTTGATTTCAATTTTCTTTAAGAAATACTTGTTTAGTTTCTAATTCCAGTATTATCGACAAATTGGAGTCGTGAGCACAGATCAGATTGGTATGTTCGTCTCGAAGCTTGTTCGATCATATTTTTGGTGAATGTCAAGTATTGTTGAGTCTCGATCCCAACTTTCATTCAGATCTAGAAATAGATTTACTGTGTTCTTGATGATCGATTGGTGTTTGGATTTCTTCTTTCATGGTTTGGAAATTCGATCTAGGTGACAGATCGAAAGAACAACTGACCGATTCGAGAGTGCAAAAAATAGTTTGAGATTGAAATCATTTATAAGTTTTGGATCCAAAATCCTTGTTGTTTCTGATTTATTTTGAGGAAATTTCTCAAAATTCCATGAAGATTGGATCCCAATTCATCTGAGACTCTGTCCCTAGGGACCCTTAGATCCTATTTGATGAAATGCCTCAACAGGATCTCGAACAATAACTGGACACGAAGAGACCATGTCCGACTCCATGGGATCGCATCTTCATCATTTTATACCTAGAATTGATTAGGGTACTGGACAGGACTGCGATCGGGACACGGGGGAATTGATTAGTGTAAAAGGTATAACAATGGCTGGACTTGTGGTGGTGTATTACGATGTACTATAGGATGTATTAGATGCTGTGATATTGATTTTATGATACTACCTTGAGTTTTTAGATACTTAGTACAGCTAACTACGTTGAGTCTACAACGTAGGCTGGACGTGTCCGACTCGTATCCGATTATTCGGGAGCGGGTCGTGACATATTTTTAGTGGTGGCCCATACGGTTCTCATCCTAACGGTACATAGGAAATAGAGTGCTATTAGGGAGCCTGCTAAACTAAGAAAAACTCATCACAGTATATGATTAGGGAAAAATGGTTACTGTTATTATTACTAAGTTGCTTATTGATTTCTAGGACATAGCAATCAACCTTTTTTTTTCTATTTCAGGATGGTTCATACACATAACACCGAGACCACTGAACCCCCTACACTCGAGGCACTCTAGCTTCCACCGCCTCCTCCGCTTCCTCAGATGATCAATATTGATTTCACTCAGCTGACGGGGATCTTCCAGAAGTTTATCGACTCCTAGAGTGATTAGGCCGCTTAGTTCAGAGCCACAGTTGCAAATGCACTCCGATCTAGGGAGACTCCACGAGCACCACCAGCAAGACAGGGGATTGTTAGAGATTTCAAGAATCTCAAGCCCCTAGACTTTTACGGGATAGAGGGGATTCTCTATGTCGACAAGTGGCTAGAGAATACTGAGAGGCTACTCTAGATTGCCCGCATTCCTGAGGACCTACAGGTCGAGGCAGCCAGCATGCAGCTGTATGATGTCGTTAGAGCATGGTTTATAGAGGAGCCACAGCTAGCCGATCCAAGACTTCTCTGGACAGACTTTAAGAGACTGTTTAAGGAGAAGTTCTTCCCGGAGGTTGCCCAAAACGAGCTCGAGAGCCAGTTCGTGTTACTACAGCATAGCAACATGACCGTGGATGAGTAAACTTTTGAGTCAGCTGACTCAACCGCTTTATAGAGAACCTGGTGAGCACTCCGTAAGAGAGAGCCCGAAGGTTCAAGAAGGGACTTGCTCGAGAGGTATGCATGGCGGTTACCACTAGAAGGGTGACATCTTATGCAGACATCCTCCGCGTTGCCCATGGAGTTGAGAAGGACATAGACCCACGGATCAAGAGGGATAGAGATGTTGGCACCAGCAGCTACCAGGGTCCATCGAAGTGGACCAATACTTAGGCGAGGCCACCTCAGCATCTAGCACCCCATCAGCAATATCGTCCTGCCAGAGCTCCTATACACTAGCCACAGAGGCAGATTCAGACAGATGGCAATCACTTGAGCTTACTGCCACCGGCCAGAACATCACTTTGATATATGTCGCAAGAGGTTGGGACTCTACTTATTCTGCGGATCTTCTACACACTAGATAAGGGATTGTCAGCATGCTTCCGCTCGTCTTATCCTTGGAGGAGCTACAGGACCCAGGAGAGCTGGAGGACCACCTGCACCACCGAGAGGCCCAGTTGTACTGCCAACGAAGGGACCGTCTCGGCCCACTCAGCAGCAATATTTTGCCCACCATCAGCATCAGAGGAGAGCTCCATAGTAGGTACAGGCATATGCTATAGCTACAGTTAGGAGGATGAGGCTGTACCAGATATGATTACAGATTCTATTTGGATCCATTCATTTTTGGCTGTTGTACTGTTTGACTCGGGTGCAACACATAGTTTTCTATCTTTTGAGTTCTTGCATAGACACGGCTTCACACTAGTACCTACTAGGAGGAACTTTCGGATAATGATATGAGGAGGAGTAGTACCGGTTAGTGAAATGTATGATTGCCTTATTAGCATAGCTGGAAGGGAATTTAGGGCCCAGCTCCTCGTAATGCTACTCCCGAGATTCGATGTAGTCCTCAGGATGGGTTGGTTGAGTGAGCATTATGTCACAATAGATTGCCACCAAAGGAAGGTTATCTTTAGTCCGCTGGGGGTCCCACCATTTGAAGTTAGAAGGCAGATTGCTGAGATGCCAGAAGGAGTCTACTTCAGAGCTGTTGCAGAAGAGAAGGAATTACCGCATCCACTCATTACAGAGTTTTTAGATGTCTTTCCAGAAGGTTTGCCAAGACTGTTGCCTGACCGAGGTATGGAGTTCACTATTGACTTAGTGCCAGCATCTGCACCAGTATCTCAGAATTGCTACAGGATCAATCCGAAGGAGGCAATAGAGATGAAGGCCCAGATTGATGAGTTAGAGGGGAAGGGTTTTATTCGGTCGAGTGCTTTACCCTGGGGTACACAGGTCTTTTTTGTGCCGAAGAAGGACGATACCGTTAGGATGTGAATCAACTATCGGGCCCTCAATAATATCACAATTAAGAATAAGTACCCTTTGTCCCATATAGATGAGCTCTTTGATCAGCTGAGTGGAGCGAAAGTCTTTTCGAAGTTAGATCTGCGATCCGGGTATCATTAGATGAAAGTCAGGGAACAAGACATACCTAAGACTGCCTTCAATACCCGTTATGGCCAATATAAATTTCTGGTGATGCCCTTCGGACTCACCAATGCTCCAGCTATTTTTATGAACCTTATGAATAAGATTTTCCACCAGTATCTGGACATGTTTGTGGTAGTCTTCATAGATGATATCCAAATCTACTCTAAGACACCGGAGGAACACGAAGAGTACTTGAGGATAGTCCTGGAGACCCGAAGGAAAAAGAAGTTATATGGAAAACTCCCAAAATATGAGTTTTTTCTAGATAGTGTGGAGTTTCTGGGCCATATGGTGACTGGGGATGGAATTGTTGTGGACCCCAAGAAGACTGAAGAAGTTAAGTCATGGGCCACTCCCAAGTCAGTAGCTGAGATTTGTAGTTTCCTGGGGCTAGAAGGTTACTACAGGAAGTTTGTGAAAGACTTTGCTAAGGTTACTGAGCCGATGACCAAGCTTACTCGGAAGGACGAGTAGTTCGTCTGGACAGATACCTGCCAGTCAGCATTTGAAGAGTTGAAACACCCAGTCCCAAAATATTTAGGACTAAGTACGTAGACATGCCAGCTGCATATATACGAAGTATACTCTAATATATGAAAACCCCGTAAGTATGCATAAGCTGTAAAATGCATTAAACCAAAAGTAATCTAATCTCATCCACAAAATAAAGGAATAAAAGATATCATATAATCAACTATGAAATGTTTTTGTACAATATGTTGGGCGGAGACAAATCCACTACAAACAAGTAAGGGAAGAAATACATGGAAAATAAAATGAGTTTGGCGAGCAAAGCGAAGACGATCCAAGTGCAATCATCCTCAAAGAAAAAAGAGATGATCACGGCCACGGCTAGAACACCTGCGAAAGATAAGAGCATACACCTGTAGAGATAACCAGGTCCTCAGAGGGACGTAACAAGATACACAATATCATGCCATATAAACTGAATAAATACTGCTCAATAATAAGTCAATCGGATCATAACATGGTCCAACACTCCACCCTTGACTTAGCGTACCATTCCTCCAACCAAACAAGGACAGGAGATGACACACTAACCTACAATGAAGTACCTTTTTAAGTCATGAATCAAATATGGTATCCGGACCACAACAAGGTTCAATACCTTCTCATCGAAGCAGTGAGCCACACCTACAACCAAACAAGGAAAAGATGTAGCAAACTAGTTCGCGACAAGTTATTGTCCCAAGCCACGATTAGATACAAGTACCCAAACTAAGAGTACTCATACCTAACGGATAAGCGTGCCTAACCAGTCTAACTGAAATGCAGTTTAAGAACAACCTTCTACGTATGGGTACTCTGGCTACAGGGATTAGGCATCATCCCTCCTCGGGAATCAAGTGCCTACGTCCAAAATGCTCCTATGAACGTCAGAGGGAATCAGTATAATGGGTTCGTCCATAATGTTCTGCGAACGTCAGAGGGCATCAATGGTCCCTTGTCTCCGACGGAGCTCACAGGTCTAATAAGGGAAGTGTAAAGGTGGCCCATACATCAAGGAACTGTTCTCCCTGCCCTATGTCTACTATGTTGTATCCACAACACATAATCCCTATTAACCGCTAAGTCAAACTAAACATGCGACACTATTAGCGGTTAATCCTATCGCACGGCTTATACGTACTGGTGGCCAGCCAGTCACGCATTTTTGAGTTCTATATGCGACTCGCAACAATATGGTACAAATGTGTCAAGGCCTATGTATACAACACACAAAGGGTGGTCCCTTAAATCTAAGTTCAATGTGTAAGAAAATAATACATAGCAGAAAATAGAACTAAACAGTAAAATTCTATCAAATTATGCCATGTATCATAGTTTATTTTACAGAAAGTAAATAATAAGTAAATGCATGAAATATGAGCTAAAATAAATAGATAGCTAATGGCAAGGTATCTTGCCTGATATGACGCCTAGTTTGGTGTGATTATCAAGATGGCACCAAATATGACTTAAGTGTTACAACTACACAAGACGTCCTCCGATGATGGCACGGACTGTTCCACCAGGTCTAGAACGGTCATATTAGTTACGGTTGACAAATGGTAGTCCAGAATTGGCGAGAAAAAAAGAAAATAAATGGATAGTCATGGATAGGGTTTGATAAAAGAGGAAATTTGCATAAATAATACGTATATTATCTTAGAAATAATTATAAGGCTAGAATTTTATTAGTTAAAAATATTTTTAGAAATACTTAAAATATCACAAATTATTTTATGCTAAAAACCCTAAGTTTGAAAAAAAAGTTTTAAGATAAAACTATATTAGAAACACTAGAAATTTATTTTAAAATTTGGACACTAAATTTTAAAGGTCAAAATATTTATTTTTAGAAAATTTCTAAAATAATAATATAATACTAGTAACACTGTAACACTATATATATAAATACTAACACTACTACTACTATTCATAAGCAGGTGCTTGAATTTCAAAATATAGTCTACAAATTTTTATATAAAGAATCATAGATATATATACACTAATGCAATACCCTAATAATATTTAATAGTAATAATAATACTAATAATATTAAAATCTAACAACAGAAAAACCACAACAACACACGAATCAAATAACAACAAAAATAATGATAATAATAATATAATACAACAAAAAGAAGATAAAAAATAATTAAGAAAGGTTATCATGAATGCACCAGTCTGCTGACTGCTGCCTCTTCTTTGCAAAAGAAAGGGCAGGTAGTAAGAGAAAGAGAGAGAGAGAGAGAAGTCAACATAAAAAACTGAAGTGTAGAGAGGGGAGAGAGGGAGAGGAGAGCTGTGGGGAAGAAGGAGATGGAGAGGAGGCGGGGACTTACCAAGCCAAGCTGCGCCGGTGGCGCGCGATCACGCGGCAGAGGGGAGCGGTCGACTACAGGCGTGGAGGGGACGAAGTGATGGCGTACGCGCGGGGCTCGCCGCTGCCCTGGGACAAGGATATGGCGTACGCGCAGGGGGGCTGTCGAGCTGGTCAGCGAGCGTGTGGAACGGGGGTGACGCTTAATTCCAGGTGGTGCTGGGGAAGCGGTCGTCGGATCTGCTGGGGTCGACGGCTCACGGCGGTGGCACGGGCGGAGGAGGTAAGTTAGGGTTTTATGTTTGGATTTTGTTGGGGTTTTGAGAGGCTGGCCGCGGCGGATAGCCAAGGGCGGTGGTGATGATGGTGTTAGGGTGGTTGTCCAGGCAAGACGGTAGTTACGGTCGGGAGAGAAGTGGGTGGCGGTGGTGGTATTGGCGACGGTGGTGGCGGTGACTCTTTTGGTGGCGGCGGTGATGATGATGGTGAGGAGAAATGGGGGTGATGTTGTGGAGCGGAGGTTGTTTAGACGAGGCTAGCCGGAGTCGAGGGGTGCAACGAAGTTGTGTGGCAGCGGCTGTGTGAGGATAGTCAGGATGGTTGAGAGGTTCTGGTTGTGATGACGGTGATGGTGATGGTGCTGGCAGTTTATAGGTGGCTGTCGGTCGACTTGGCCGGGATCGGGTGAGAAGGTGGACGGCTATGGTGGTGGTGGTAGAGATCCTGGTGGTGTTACGGTGGTAGCCGAGGAAAATGATCGGCAACGCAGTTAGGTTAAGGATTGGATGTGAGGGTTAGGTTAGGAATCTATGGATTGAGTCCAGTGTCGGACAGAAAATCTCGAGGTGGAATTGTGTCCGGAGTGTCGGACATGAAATCTCAAGGTAGAATTGTGTTCGGAGTGTCGACATGACATGGATGAAGTATATGTACAAAATAATTTATTGGAAAGACACCCGGGGTCAAATCCAAGGCCATTACGGCTGACACGAAAAAGTTTGGATACCGACACGATGCACGACACTTATGGGTGGAGGAGAATTTGGACTTGTGGAATTTATTTAGATTTTATGGAAAAGGGTAAAGAGGAGCTCTCTTTATATAGGAGGTGGTGCTCCTAGATAGATATGGACTAGGAAACTCAAATCCCCTTTAGATAATTTAATATTAATTTAAATAGATTTAAAGCGAATTCAATCCAAATCTGAATCAAATTTAAATCTAGGTAAATCTATCTTTACATTAAAAATAGAATCCATAAAATAAATTCATATTTGTAAATCATAATAATTAATTTAAATATCAATCAAACAATTTTAAAATATATTTTTATGAACACTAAAATTATAATAATAATTAATTTTGAAAATTCATAATAAGTATTTAAATATTAATAGAAAATAACTTACAATATCTTTTTGCAAATAAATAAAATAATATCAATTAGTTTTTGAAACTCAAAACATGCATGGAAATAATTTCCATGTACCTTGCATGTAAAATAGAATAAAAATATTATTTCTCTAAATAATTACTTACACTTGTATAGCTTTTTAAAAAAATAAAGTTGGATAATCTTGACGTGAAGTACTTTATAAATGTAGGCAAATAAAATAATTACCTTATATTAATTTGGAAAATATACTTATTTTTGAAAGAAAACTTTATATACAAGAAAATATTATACATCGCATATTCGTAGCCGTATTTGATGTACAAATATTTAAATTAAAACAATATCAAAGTAAATTGATAAAAAAATATAGTAAAATTTTAGGGGGTTTACATCCTACCCAACTTACAAGACTTTCATCCTCAAAATTAAAAAATAAATAGGATAGGTAGGGTTAAGAGGTAGAAAGGATTTTTCAATAAGAAAAACATGATCAAAGTATTGAGGAAGTGGCGTACAACGAAATAGATGATTTTGGAAAATCATAATTTAGATAATAAATCGTAGACATGGCTAATAAATGCAAGAAAGAAAAAGATTAAGGGTTTTAAGTAGATCAAGATAAAACACGAGTTTAAAGAATAGGAAAGAATCGAGTAGATTAAGGGAAAATAATTTAGAGACTTAAGAGAGATGGTTCCTTGAGAAAAAGTTGTATATTGGTTGTGTAGGTTGAGGGAACGATTAAGAGAACGATTAGAATCATCCTCAAGTTTCAAGAATGATTAGAAGGTTGCGATAATGAATCTAGGGTCGAAAAAAAGGACGAGTAACTCAAGACGAGGATATGGTCGTATGGGTTGGTTGATGGCTAGCTACACCCATGTATATACAACTATCATGGTCCTAGAGAAATACTTTGTGTCTATCGAGTGTTTTGTTTTTCTGAAATAAGTAAAAAAAACAAAAACCATAAAGAGTTCAAAGAAGATGTTATCAAATATGAGTACATGGTTCAAAGGCGACTGAATAATTTAAAAGAGAATTGTCAAGGTAGTCTTGGATGAGATTTTAGATGGCAAATTTAACTATATCTCCATCCACGTAGAATAATATAAAAAACGAACCAAAGTGTACTAAGTTGATCAGACCATCATACATCGGTTCTGATTAGGCAATATGTTAGTGGGTGCGCACCCAAAAAAATATGTCTGGATCAAGCTTGATAAGGAAATAAGCTTGCAAAACTTAGGTTAATTTAGCAACATAAGATTGTCAAAATATAAGTAAGGGATAATGATGAAAGAAAATAAATAATCCAAGATCCTTAAAATCTAAGTCTCGCCCGAAGTTTGGGCCTATGCAGTCGTCCTAGTGTTTCCTTGTCTATGGCTTGGTTGGCTAGATGGGTTAGGATCCTCTATATTCTAGGTAAACTTATTAATATGGGTCACAAGGATGAAGGAATTATTAGGTTGTGAGGTATTCTACCTAACTTACAAGAGTTAAACTAGTAGTGTGATGGGTCAATGGAACATATCTATCTAGTATGGGTATCTTCCGAACCACTATCAAGCACGAAAGTAGGAGAAGAATTTACGGTAGAGGAAATCAAGCAAGATGCAAATCAAGAAGTCATGCGAGAGTTCGAAAATGGAATTGAAGAAGTAGGTCAAGTATGTGGATGAGATCCTAGACTCTAATCCTATATGCAGGCTCACTTGGTATGGTAAAGTAACCAAACAATTTATCTTGACCTGCATGGTCCATCACAAAAACATGTAACACCCCAGTCCTAAAATATTTAGGAATAAGTACGTAGATATGCCAGCTACAGACATACGAAGTATATTCCAATATATGGAAACCCCGTATGTATACATATGCTGTAAAATGCAGTAAACCAAAAGTAATCTAGTCTCATCCATAAAATAAAGGAATAAAAGATATCATATAATCAACTACGAAATATTTTTGTACAATATGTTGGGTAGAGATAAATCTACTACCAACAAGTAAGGGAAGAAATACATAGAAAATAAAATGAGTTTGGCGAGCAAAGTGAAGATGATCCAAGTGCAATCATCCTCGAAGAAATAGAGATGATCACGACCACGGCTAGAACAATTGCGAAAGACAAGAGCACACACCTGGAGAGATAACCAGGTCCTCAGAGGGACGTAACAAGATACACAATATCATGTCATATAAACTGAATAAATACTGCTCAATAATAAGTCAATCGGATCATAACATGGTCCAACACTCCACCCTTGAATTAGCGTACCATCCCCCCAACCAAACAAGGACAGGAGATGGCACACTAACCCACGATGATGTACCTTTCCAAGTCATGAATCCAATATGGTATCTGGACCACAACAAGGTTCAATACCTTCTCATCGGAGCAGTGAGCCACGCATATAACCAAATAAGGACAAGATGTAGCAAACTAGTCCGCGATAAGTACCCAAACCAAGAGTACTCATACCTAACGGATAAGGGTGCCTAACGAGTCTAAGTGGAATGCAGTTTAAGAATAACTTTTTATGCATGGGCACTCTGGCTATAGAGATTAGGCATCGTCCATCCTCGGGAATCAGGTGCCTACGTCCAAAATGCTCCTATGAATGTCAGAGGGCATCAGTATAATGGGTTCGTCCATAACGTTTTGCCAACGTCAGAGGGTATCAATGGTCCCGTATCTCCGACGGAGCTAACAGGTCTAATAAGGGAAGTGTAAAGGTGGCCCATACGTCAAGGAACTATTCTCCTCACCCCATGTCTACTATGTTATATCCACAACACAGAATCCCTATTAACCGCTAAGTCAAACTAAACATACAACACTATTAGCGGTTAATCCTATCGCATGGCTTATACGTACTGGTGGCCATCCAGTCATGCATTTTCGAGTTCTATATGCGACTAACAACAATATGGTACAAATGTGTCAAGGCCTATGTATGTAACACACAAAGGGTGGTCCCTTAAATCTAAGTTCAATGTGTAAGAAAATAATACATAGCAGAAAATAGAAACAGTAAAATTCTATCAAGTTATGCCATGTATTACAGTTTATTTTATAGAAAGTAAATAATAAGTAAATACATGAAATATAAGCTAAAATAAATAGACAGCTAATGGCAAGGTATCTTACCTGATATGACGCCTAGTGTGGTGTGATGATCAAGGTGGCACCAAATATGACTTAAGTGTTACAACTACACAAGACGTGCTCCGATGATGGCACGGACTGTTCCATCAGGTCCAGAATGGTCATATTAGTTACGGTTGACATAAGGTAGTCCAGAATTGGCGAGAAAAAAAGAAAAAAATGGATAGTCATGGATAGGGTTTGATAAAAGAGGAAATTTGCATAAATAATACTTATACTATCTTAGAAATAATTATAAGGCTAGAATTTTATTAGTTAAAAATATTTTTAGAAATACTTAAAATATCACAAATTATTTTATGCTAAAAACCCTATGTTTGAAAAAAAAAGTTTTGAGATAGAAACTATATTAGAAATACTAAAAATTTATTTTAAAATTTGGAAACTAAATTTTATAGGTCAAAATATTTATTTTTAGAAAATTTCTAAAATAATAATATAATACTAGTAACATGGTAATACTATATATATATATATATAAATACTAACACTACTACTACTATACTACTACTACTACTACTATTCATAAGCAGGTGCTTGAATTTCAAAATATAGCCTACAAATTTTTATATAAAGAATCATAGATATATATATACACTAATGCAATACCCTAATAATATTTAATAGTAATAATAATACTAATAATTGTAAAATCTAACAACAGAAAAATCACAACAACACACGAATCAAATAACAACAAAAATAATAATAATAATATAATACAACAAAAAGAAGATAAAAAAATAATTAAGAGAGGGAATCATGAATGCAGCAGTCTGCTGACTGCTGCCTCTTCTTTGTAAAAGAAAGGATATATAGTAAGAGAGAGAGAGCGAGAGAGAGAGAAGTCAACATAAAAAAAACTGAAGTATAGAGAGGGAGAGGGGAGCTGCGGAGAAGAAGGAGCTGGAGAGGAGGCGGGGACTTACCAAGCCGCGCTGCGCCGGTGGCGCGCGATCACGCGGCAAAAGGGAGCGGTCGACTACAGGCACGGAGGGGATTAAGTGATGACGCGTGCGCGTGGCTCGCCGCTGCCGCGGCTGGCGGGGGGCAAGGATATGGCACACTCGTACGGGGCTATCGAGCCGGTCAGTGAGCGTGTGGAACGGGGGTGACGCTTAATACCAGGCGGCGCTGGGGAAGCGATCGCCGGATCTGCCGGGGTCGTTCGCTCACGGCAGTGGCACGAGCGAAGGAGGTAAGTTGGGGTTTTGTGTTTGGATTTTGGTAGGGTTTTGAGAGGCTGGCCGCGACGGATAGCCAATGACGGCGGTGATGAGGTGTTGGGATGGTTGTCCGGGCAAGACGATGGCTGCAACCAGAAGAAAAAGTGGGTTGCAGTGGTGGTATTGGCGACGGTGGTGGCAGTGATTCTTTTGGTGGCGGTGGTGATTATGAAGGTGAAAAGTTGTGTGGCAGCGGCCGTGTGAGGATAGTCAGGATGGTTGGGAGGTTCTGGTTGTAATGACGGTGATGGTGCTAGCAGTTGATAGGTGGCTGTAGGCCGACTTGGTCGGGATCGGGTGAGAAGGTGGATGGCTATGATAGTGGTGGTAAAGATCCTGGTGGTGCTACGGTGGTTGCTGAGGACAATGATCGGCAGCGCAGTTAGGTTAAGGATTGGATGTGAGGGTTAGGTTAGGAATCTATGGATTTAGTCTAGTGTCGGACACGAAATCTCAAGGTAAAATTGTGTCCGGAGTGTCGGACACGACATAGATGTTGTATATGTACAAAATAATTTATTGGAAAGACATTCGGGGTCGAACCTGAGGCCGTCACGGCTGACATGGAAAAGTTTGGACACCGACACGATGTTTGACACTTATGGGTGGAGGAGAATTTGGACTTGTGAAATTTATTTGGATTCTATGGAAAAGGGCAAAGAGGAGCTATCTTTATATAGGAGGTGGTGCTCCTAGATAGATATGGACTAGGAAACTCAAATCCCCTTTAGATAATTTAATATTAATTTAAATAGATTTAAAGCGAACTCAATCAAATTTAAAACTAGGTAAATCTATCTTTACATTAAAAATAGATTCCATTAAATAAATTCATATTTGTAAATCATAATAATTAATTTAAATATCAATCAAACAATTTTAAAATATATTTTTATGAACACTAAAATTATAATAATAATTAATTTTGAAAATTTATAATAAGTATTTAAATATTAATAGAAAATAACTTACAATACCTTTTTGCAAATAAATAAAATAATATTAATTAGTTTTTGAAACTCAAAATATGCATGGAAATAATTTCCATGTACCTTGCATGTAAAATAGAATAAAAATATTATTTCTCTAAATCATTACTTATACTTGTATAGCTTTAAAAAAATAAAGTTGGACAATCTTGACGCGACATATTTTATAAATGTAGGCAATTAAAATATTTATCTTATATTAATTTAGAAAATATACTTATTTTTCAAAGAAGACTTTGTATACAAGAAAATATTATACATCGCATATTCCTAGTCGCATTTGACGTACAAATATTTAAATTAAAACAATATGAAAGTAAATTGATAAAAAATTATATAGTAAAATTTTAGGTGGTTTACAAGTGTTAAAGGGAAGACTTACTATAACACATAGTGGATTACTCAGAGGTGGATGTGGGACCTTACTTGGACCCGAGATGGTAGTTGATTCGGCTGAGAAGGTCAAGTTGATCAGGGAGCACCTCAGAGTTGCCCAAGACCGGCAGAAGCACTTGACCGATAGCTAGAGAAGACTGTTGGAGTTTGCCATAAGAGACATGGTGTTCTTGAAGATTTCTCCTACCAGAGGCACTACCATATTTGGGAGGGATGGTAAGTTTAGCCCTAGATACATCTGTCCTTTCAAAGTGATTGAGAGGATCAGAGACGTTGCGTACCGGCTAGTGCTTTCTACTAGCTTGGATAAGGTACACAATATTTTCCATGTATCTCATCTTCGTCGATATATTGCTGATTCGAGCCACATAGTGGATTACTCAGATCTGGAGGTGGGACCAAGCCTTGCATACGTAGAGCAGCCCATAGAGATCATCGACCACAGGAAGAAACGGCTAAGGAATCAGACAATTCCATTAGTCAGAGTTATGTGGCGACATCAATCTCCTGGAGAGTCTATGTGGGAGCATGAGGACAAAGTACGAGAGGGCTTCCCTAGCCTTTTTGTTTGATTGTTGTATTTCAATAAAATGTTTGATTGTTGGATTTCAATAAAGTATAGTTGTTCTCTAATTTTTTGAGGACAAAATTTTCTACGGGAGATTTGTAACCCCATTTTCCTTGAATTAATAAAGTTTAATATTTTTTCTGATATTTTAGGATTATCTATTTTTAATTTATTTTGTGGAATATTAATTTTCTGATTAATAGTAACATCATTATGATTTTTATGAAGCAAGAATAATTATTTAAGGACTAATGAGAGGGAAGGTTCTAGTAATTTTAGTCAAATGGTAAGTTAATTAATTAACCAAGGCTAAAGCTAATCTAGAATATTCTTCTAACTAATCCTAAGAAACTTCACCTTTTTCTAACAAACCATAACAACCTCTAGCAAACTTTTACTCCAAATTTGTAATAAACTAATTGATTTTGTAATAAAATAGTTTCTTTCTGCAAAATCCCTTTTACTTTCTCAAACTCTATTTAAACTGGTCACTCTCTCTCACTCTCTCTCTCTCTGTATACTCATTCTAGAGCATCAGAGCTCTGTTCAAAATCTTTCCCCAAATTCCCTCTTCTTCCTCCATAGCCGAGCCCCCACAATCCCTAACCCTAACTTCCAGAGTCAGCTATGGAGACGACGACCACCTCCACCATCAATGGCAGCTAGGCACTCTTCTTCCCGACGTCGTGGCATGTGAAGCCTCCGACGACCGCGTGAGGATCGTCTTCTCCAACGATTCTTTTCTCTGACGTATCGATGAAACGAGCTTGGTGCACACGATGTTCTACGTCAGAATTGGTGCTCCTCCATTTTCTCAAAATTCCTTGAAGATTGGATCCCAAATCATCTGAGACTCTATTCCCCTATGTGTGCTTATAACATGTTTGATGAAATGCCTCAACAGGATCTCAAACGATAACTGGACACGAAGAGACCGTATCTGACTCCTTGGGATCACATCTTCATTCCAGATCAGATCATCTCTCCACAGGTATTATTCTACCCTTCTTGATGTTGAAGAACACATCATTTTATACCTAGAATTGGTGAGGGTGCTGGGTAGGACTACGATCGGGATACGGAGGAATTTGGGTTGTTCGTGTCCAACGTTGTTCGTATCCAGCGTTGTTCGTATCCAGCGTTGGTTGTATCCAGTTAGTTCATGTCTAAGCGTTGAGTGTTGTATGTAGACAGGCTAGGATTGAAGTAGCAGTGGTGTGAACCTATAATTTGAATTGAACGTAATTCAGTTAGGTTTTGTATATGGTTCTATTGGGTTGGGTTTTGTATATGGTTCTATTGGGTTGGGTTTTAACTATGATTTTGCTGGCTTGGTTTTTGTATATAATTTTGCGGAGTTTGGGTTTGTATATTCTTTTGCTGGGTTTTAGTTTTATATGAAATTTTATTAGACTTTGAGTTGTCGATGGATTTTGATTAAGCAATACTGTTGGGCATATGCATCAAGTTGGTATGTGGACTAGGCCTAACAGGCCGGATTCATTAAAGTGTTAATTGATTATATGAGATTGTGGGGATGGGCCGAGCCTAATGTAGCTGGGCTAGCAGATGTTTCACTAGGTTGGTTTACAAATAGTTAGTTACAATTAGCCATCTATATTGTTTAAATATTAGAAGTATTTTGTTAACTAGTTTTTAGTAGAAGCGTAATTATTTACTATAAAGTTGTGTTAGGGTTTTGACCTATTTTGTTTAGTTTTTATTTTGCTAAGTAAAAATACCTTTAATAAATTATTTATCTAGTTAATATTGATTTGCTAGTAAAATATATTGAATCTAAATATTATCTAAATAATGTTAAGTAATTTCTTGAATCTATATATATAGTAGATAGTGTAAGATTAGCAAATAGACAACTAGTTAGTAATGATAGTGAATTGTCATTATTTAGAATCTAACCAACTGGTACCTAATTTAGGCGCACCTAGAGACTACTATCTTCCTATTACTGATCTTCCAGAGTAAGGAAAGTACTTCTAGAATTTTGACTCATTTACTTCATGTCATGGTCTTTTTAAACTGAACACATTGTTACACGCCTTGGTCTATTATTCTGGTTCATAATCTTTTACTTGTATCTGGGGAAGGGAAAATACTACTGATATGTGACCAAATCCCAACTTATGATTCATGTTGATAGCTTAAATCTCACACCTGTGCACGTAGGATTTAGGCCTTACCATTTACTTGTTTTTATTCATGGTCTTTACCCAGCCGGGCACATGTCTTAATATGTATTTCAAATTCACTTGTCATGATCTTTTGATTACCTGTTCATATTCAGTTTAGATTACGCCTTACTTTTCATGATCATTTTGTTTAATTGTTCCTTTATTTGTTCACATGTTGTACTTGTTTCATTATTATAGATTGTACTTTGTTCCACTCCTGACTGGATATGTTGCAGGTGAGCTTAAGGCTATATGTTCTACCTACTATGGGCAATAGCCCGAGGCCTAGTTGAGCAGGATGACACCACTCAGGACTTAGGAGCAGCTGACATTTAGATTTAGTTTCATTTTGTCTAGTAGAATTTACTTTAGATATTATATTGTGAGGGTACTTATGGATTGGACTATCACCCTTATTTCTGTCTCCGGATTTGTCTCTGACTTAGTGTAAAAGGTGTAATAATGGCTAGACTTGTGGTAGTGTATTGTGATGTACTCTGGGATGATTTAGATGATGTGATATTGATTTTATGATATTATCTTGAGTTCTTAGATACTTAGTACAATTTACTACACTGAGTCTACAACGTAGGCTGGGCGTATCCGACTCGTAATCGATTATTCAGGAGCGGGTCGTGACATATTTTTAGTGGTGGCCCACGCAGATCTCATCCTAATGGTACTTAGGCAATAGAGTGCTATTAGGGAGCCAACTAAAGTAAGGAAAACTCATAACAACATAGGATCAGGGGAAAGTAGTTACAGTTATTATTACTAAGTTGCTTATTGATTTCTAGGACCTAGCAATCAACTATTTTTTTATTTCAGGATGGTTCATACACGGAACACCGGGACCACTGAACCCCCTACACTCGAGGCACCCGAGATTCTGCCGCCTCCTCTGCTTCCTCAGACAGTCACTATTGATAGCACTCTGCTGATGGGGATCTGCCAAAAATTTATCGACTCCCAGAGTGATCAGGTCGTTCAGTTCAGAGCCACGGTTGCAGATGCACTCCGATCCAGGGAGACTCTACCAGCACCACCAGCCCCACCAGCGAGACATGGAACTGCTAGAGATTTTAAGAATCTCAAGCCTCTGGACTTCTACGGGATAGAGGGAATTCTCTACGCCGATGAGTGGCTAGAGAATGCCGAAAGGCTACACCAGATCGCCCATGTTCCTGAGGACCTACATGTTGAGGCATCCAGCATGCAGCTATATGATGTCCCTAGAGCATGGTTTAGAGAGGAGCCATAGCTAGCCACTCCACGACTTCTCTGGACAAACTTTAAAAGGCTGTTGAAAAGTTCTTCCTGGAGGTTGCCCGAGACAAGCTGGAGAGCTAGTTCAAGTCACTGCAACCGGGCAGCATGACCGTGGACGAGTACACTTTCGAGTTCACCCGATTCAGTCGCTTTGAAGAGAACCTGGTGAGCACTCCGTAGGAGAGAGCCCGAAGGTTCAAGAAAGGACTTGCTCGAGAGATACGCATGGCGATTACCACTAGCAGGGCGACGTCTTATGCAGACATCCTCTGCGTTGCCCTGGGAGTTAAGAAGGACATGGACATGCAGATCAATAGGGATAGAGATGTTGGCACCAACAGCTACCGGGGTCCATCGAAGCAGACCAAAACTCAGGCGAGGACATCACAGCATCCAATACCCTAGCAGCCGTATCGTCATGCCTGAGCTTCTACACCCAAGCAATAGAGGAAGACTAAGACCGAGACGGCGATAATTTTTGCTTACTGCCACCGGCCAGGTCATCACTTCAATATGTACCGCAAGAGGCCTGGACTCTACTTATTTTGTGGATCTTCTATATACTAAATAAGGGATTGTCAGCAGGCTACCGCTCGTCTTGCCCTTGGAGCAGCTACAGGACCCCGGGGAGCTGGAGGACCACCTGCACCACCGAGAGGACCAGCTTCACCGCCACCGAGGGGACCTCCTCTTACAACTTAGCAGCAATGTTTTGCCCACGATCGACAGTAGAGGGGATCTCCACAGCAGGGACGGGCGTATGCAATGGCTACAGTTGAGAAGGATGAGGCTGCGCCAAGTGTGATTACAAGTTTTATTATGTTTTATTCATTTTCGGATGCTGCACTGTTTGACTCGGGCGCTATACACAGTTTTCTATCTTGAGTTCCTATATAGATACGGCTTCACACTAGTACCTACTAGGAAGAACTGTCAGATTATGATAGAAGGAGGGGTAGTACTAGTTAGTGACATGTATGATTACCCTATTAGCATAGCTGAAAGGGAATATAGGGCCCAGCTCCTCCTAATATCACTTTATTCGATGTAGTCCTCGGGATGGATTGGTTGAGTGAGCATTATGCCGTGATAGATTGCCATCAAGGGAAGGTTATATTTAGTCCGCTGGGGGTCCCACCATTTGAAGTTAGAAGGCAGATTGCTGAGAAGCCAGAAGGAGTCTACTTCGGAGCTGTTGCATAAAAGAAAGAATTGTCGCATCCACTCAATACAGAATTTCTAGATATATTTCCTGAAGATTTGTCGAGACTGCCGCCAGACTAAGACGTAGAGTTCACTATTGAATTAGTGCCAGGATCAGCACCAGTATCTCAGAATTGCTATAGGATCAACCTGAAGGAGGTAATAGAGATGAAGGCCCAGATTAATGAGTTAGAGGGGAAGGATTTTAATCGATCGAGGGCCTCACCCTGGGGAGCACCGGTCCTTTTTGTGCCTAAGAAGGACATAACTGTAAGGATGTGTATCGACTATCGGACACTCAATAATATCATAATTAGGAATAAGTACCCTTTACCCCATATAGATGAGCTTTTTGATCAGCTGAATGGAGCGAAAGTCTTTTCGAAGATAGATCTGCAATTCAGGTATCATCAGATAAATGTTAGAGAATAAGACTAAGACTGCTTTCAATACCCATTATAGCCAATATGAATTTCTGGTGATGCCCTTCGGACTCACCAATGCTCCAACTGTTTTTATGAACCTCATGAATATGGTTTTCTACCAGTTTCTAGACAAGTTTTTTGTAGTCTTCATAGATGATATCCTAATCTACTCTAAGACACCGGAGGAACACAAAAAGCACCTGAGGATAGTCCTGGAGACCCTGAGGAAAGAGAAGTTGTATGGAAAACCCTCAAAATGCAAGTTTTCCTAGATAGAGAAGAGTTTCTGGGCCATGTGGTGACTGGGCATGGGATTGCTGTGAATCCCAAGAAGATTGAAGCAGTGAAGTCATGGGCCACTCACAAGTCAGTAGCTAGATTCGTAGTTTCCTAGGGATAGCAGGTTACTACAGGAAGTTTGTGAAAGACTTTGCTAAGATTGCTGAGCCGATGATCAAGCTTACTCGGGAGGATGAGGAGTTCGTCTGGACGGATGCATGCTAGTCAGCATTTAATTGAAGAGAAGTCTTACTACAGTACATGTTCTAGCTTTGCCTTCGGGATCTGGAGGGTTTACCATCAACAACTGTCACTACCACATTTTAGTCTTGAGGGTATTTTAGTCATTTTGGTTTTTATGAATTATCTTATTATTTATTGCAATGGTGATGTGATTTTTAACTTTTGCTAGTTGTGACTTTAGAGACTAGCCTAGAGTTTGACTTTGACTTTGGTGACTTGTTAGCATGGTGTGGGACCCTAATACAACTTAAGTTGGTCTTAGTTGACTTGAGCGTAGCTAGGGTTCATGAGAGGATTGCGAGAGTTTTGTATTTGGACTTATGGCTAAGGGGTTGAGCTAGCTAGCTAATGATCTTGGCTCAAAGCCCATTCATATGAAACCCTAACCCTAATCTCCTACATGGCCGGCCACCACAGCCCAAGTAGGACCTAATTTTAGCCTATATAATATCTCTTCATGACCACTTGCCTCTTTTAGAAATCCTCCATTAGGAAACCCTAATTTCTTTCCCCTTTCATCATTTCTCTACCAAATTGATCCCAATCTTTTGCATTTGATTCCAAATCTGGAGTAGAAGTTGAAGGAGGCTAGCTTGCAATGAGGGGAGCTCATTGGGACATTGCTTGAGGAAGAAGACTTCACAATTTGGAGCTTATTCTTGGAGATTGGCTCTCTATAGGTAATCCCTTCAAATCACTTAAAATCCTGATTTCTTTCTATAGATACATCCATCTAGGTGTCCCCTAGCTGTAGGAAAAGTTTGGTAAAAATTCGTATTGATTTGGTGTCCGTATCGGACACGTATCAGTGTAGGTTTATAGGTGTTTGATGAAATACCTCAATGGTGATTTTATTGTTAATTTTGAAATCTTTTTGAACAAATTTGTAGAGCTACATGTGCTCTTGGATTTCGTGCATGACTGAGTCGATCATCGGCTTTGTGTTGTGTCGAATGAGGGGTTGGATACGTCGTACAAACCATGCGAGCAGTGTCCTGCTACCCGACAACAAGTTCTCCGTGTCTGTGTCACTTGGACACGTGACACTTGGTGGGTGCCTTGGGGCAGTGACTGACACGTCAGCCCCCAAGTGGCATGATGAGTCGTGTCGTATCGGCATCGTATTCGTAAGTGTACCGATTTCATGTACACTGTGCAGTAGCCGTGTCTAGGCTCCGATACGCGTGTCGTACAGAGCGTAGACATGTCGTGGACATGAAGTGTCGTGTCAAGTGTGTAGTCCTATGTGTGGGCTACACATAGACACAACCACGTGACTCCACGTGAGTTATGTCGTGTCCACGAGCTCGTGGACTCGCCGCACGAGCCTGTGCAATGGCCGTATGTTGGCGAATGTTCGTGAGTGTCTGGACACGTTGTGTCCTGTTGTGTGGACACCATACGACTTGTGGGACACATTGATATATGCACAAGTGTTTACCAGCCATTAAATTGGGATTTTTACTTGATTTCGTGTTGGATATGGGTTTTTCCCCATTGTTTCTGTTATACGCGTACAGTAACCTGTTTCCTGGGAATTCGAATGAGTTTTATTGATTTCAAATGTAAATTTATATGTTATATATATATATGATATCATATCTGGGTTATTTGATTTTGTGTTGGGGTTTAATGTGGAGTTCGAATTGGCTGTATGGGTGATGATACGTGGGTTTAACTGATACTAGGCTTTGTATTTCTAAAATCAGGTTTACATATATGTGTGATGAACTGAAATGAGGGTTACACGGTATTTTTCATAAGATTTAA
The DNA here is from genome assembly GCA_029216955.1 of Iris pallida. NCBI lineage: Eukaryota > Viridiplantae > Streptophyta > Magnoliopsida > Asparagales > Iridaceae > Iris > Iris pallida. The sequence continues at coordinate 9,710,252 of JANAVB010015200.1, forward strand.
CCACTTCACTGCTGTACACAAAAACCCAGACATCAAACTCTCCCTTACCATGTTCTGTACACACTATTCACAAGTGTACACAAACGTACTACACACACCTGGCTCTTCCTGTCCTGACTGGACCTGTTAAAATATTACAAATGACATTGAGGAGTTCCGTCCTACGTACTATGGAGCAGGCCTAGATGACACCTGCGAGCTGGACTCCCAGGAGGACCCAGTCCTTGCAGAGGACATTACCCCGATAGTCTAGGCTAGTTAGCTAGACTACTTATCTTACTTTATTGTCTTGTCTTATTTTGGATACATTATGTACTTATTTGGGATATTGTTATTCTGGATGTTGTGGAGATGTTATCTTAGACACTTAAACTTCTTCTTATGTTGTATTTCATTTGGCGACTTTCATATCTATCTATCTTATCGTATTTCTACCATAGGTGCGATTGAATTGTACATTTCTAAATTGTCCTCCGTTCGGAGAGTGTATATTGTACAGGTACCTTATAATTGTTAGATGTATGTAACCTAGGACAGCATTCTACCGTCGACACTATGGCGTAGGCTGGACGTCCCTACTTTTCGTGCCCCTACACAGGGTGCATGTCACGACCTGCACCCTAGAGTAAGGGCACGAGAAGTGGGTACATCCAGCCTATGCCGCAGTGTCGACGATAGAACGCTATCCTAGGTCAATTATCTAACAATATATAAGGTACCTGTACAGTAAATACACTCTGAATGGAGGGACATAGCAGAATACAGTCTCAATCACATCTAAGGTGAAATACGATAAAAGATAGACAGATAAAACTGAATCCAGAAAGAGATACAACTGATATAAGTCTAAGTGTCAAAGATATCACAAATCCTGAAAATATCTCAAATCTCAAATACAGTAATCTATAGGGTAAATACAGCTCAAGACAACTGAAAATAAAATAAGAAAAACCCTAGCTATCTACTCCAACCTCTACTGTGTCTCCTCTAGGCTAGCAGGTAACCTCCAAGCTATCTGTAAAATTTATCAACAGGTCAAGTCAGGTTGGGAGCGAGCACAGTACATCTCACATAGTTCATAATATGACGGGATATATAAATATGCAATAGAGTAAGATACATGAAACGCTGAAAATATACATGAGTAAAAGAGAAGATTGTAATGAAATATCTACTATAAGTAAGGAGCTATAGTAAACTAGTGATTTAGAGTACAAGCTATACATGTGAACGGCTTGATAATAAACATGAGAGTTTGCACATGACTACACTAATTTGGAAATTGTCCACATGACTATTTATACTCCTCCGTACCTCAATCAATATACAAGGATCCAGACAGGTTATGTTATTGCACATGATATCACATGGGGGGCCATAAATGGGTGTACATGAATGTAAACATGGGGGCTCCGTGAACATGAGAGTACATGAATCACGAGAGTGCACATGAATGGTGAAAGCATAGGAATACATGATGAAAGTGAAACACACATGACATGATGTAGCCGATGCTCCCGAGGGAGATAACATCTTATGAAGGGATCCATATAGTACCAATCCGTGTTAACAATGTGACAGCATCAAGTAAAGTAATCTAGAGCGTAAATGTAAATCCTATCAAGTATGAAACGGTCAGAGAATGTACTCGCCTGATTTGGTTGGAGTCGACGTACGCGATACGAATGTGTCGACACGAGGTAGATACAATGATATGTTCGACAGAGGGTCCCAAACGATGACACGGGCAGTCCCAATGAGTCCAGAATAGTCCAAATAGCCTAATTGGTATATAAAAGTCTAAAATCATAGCTTGGAACGATAATCAAACAAGAACGAGAAGACGACTATTAAAGTCGTAACTTAAGACTCTGAAAGAAAAACATAACAAATACATATACTTTCTCGAAAATCATTTATGATATTTATATATATCTGAAAATATAATAAAAAATCATTTTGGGTCTCTACATTCTTATTTTTGGTGAAACACAAATTTTTATTAGAGAAAATACTAAAATATTATTTTAGGTCAAAATCGTCCTTGAAATATCGAAAGATACATATATAGTCAAACCCATATTAAAATGGTTGTTAATTAAGCAGTATTTGTAAAATTCTACTAGCTAAAATGTTACAACTATACAATAACATTACACATAAGTATCTCAATATCTATATTGATATCAAAACTAATTAACTTTCTAATTAATTAAACTCTAAACCAAATAACTAATAACAATAATTTTTAACTATAATTTCCTAACTATAATTTAAAAGATTAATCAATCATATTAATAATAAAAATAATAATAAATATCATCATTACTACTACTGATATACACTATATATAAACTATTATATAAAATATTATATTAACTATTATATAAACTAATATATAACTAAAGGGGGGCCTCTGTTCCCTATTACAATCCCTAACAAAATTCTACTGAATAGAAGGGGATGAGGAGGTGAGGGGCTCACAGCAGCGGTCGATGGAGGGGTTCCGGTCTGGAGGTGGCGTCGTTGGGTGCTTCGGTTAGGCGCGGAACGTGGCTGTCCGGTCGGAGCTGGGCGATTGACCAACGGATCTGGCGGAGGCGCTGGGTCGGCTGACTCGCGGTAGGGCGGCGGAGGTTCTGGGAGGAAAGGGCTTCTGCGGCGGTCTGATTCGGAGGTCTGCGCTGTCGGCAGCTTGCACAACGGTCCGGGCGAGCGACCATGGAGACGAGGTCGGTTGCGGCGACGGGCAGGCTTGGTGAGTTCTCACACACTCTGCCCATCTCCCGATGATGGTGGTGGTGGTTTTGTTTTCGTAGGGATTTGTGGTTTGGCCACGGTGGCAGTTGTACTGGTGTTTGGTGATGGGTATGGTCGGTTTTGAGGCGGTGGTGGTCGTTGATGGTCGAAAATGGCTGGTGGGGGCGGCGATGGCGATTTGGCAGTGGTGGCGGTGAAGGTGACACCGACGGTGGTGGTTGTATTGACGAATGGGGACGACGATGGTTTGATGGTGGATGCGCATTGGGAGGATGGGGTCTGGCATGGTAGTGGTGATGATGCTGCGGCCATCGGGTGGCCGGAGGTGGCGGGTTGGCTTGGGTCGGTGGCCGGTGGTCGGAAGTGTTTGGGCTGGAGGTTGGGAAAGTTGATGGTAATGGATCGATGACGATGGTGGTTGTCAATGGTGGTGCCGCGGATGAAGAGGGTGGTGCTGGTCGGTTGTGGCCGAGGGGATAGGCTGGCTTGGGCGGACAGAGGGACAGGGATGGCGGCTGCTATGAAATTATTGGGGCTAGGGATTAGGTCTCTTGGGAATAGGGTCTATTTATAGTAGATTAGGAAAAACCCTAGAATGTAAATGTAATAGCAACTAGAAAAATTAAAGGAAAACTAACATACTAACATTAATGCTAACTGCTAACTGATTTATCTGCTAATAATTAGTTTAATTATTATTTAACAATTCATCAAGTAATTATTACTAGCTAATCACATATGTAAAAAAAATAAAAAACATTTATTGGCTAATTACAATTTAGCCACTAACCATCAAAACCGTAGCCTGCAATCCAAGCCTCGGCTTGGTAGGCAAGACCGACATCGGTCCTAACCCGACGCGAGACGATACGTAATTACAAAAATCCAAATCTTCAACTAAAATCATTAATAATTATATATTTATATTTTAATTACAAAATCTCATTAACATATTTATATATATATATATAATTAATTATTTTATAACATATATATATTTTTCTGAAGTGGACAGATAAAAGATATTAGGCAACTCCTTACAAAATATAGCTTTTACAAAACCAAAGACTGACAAGGACCGATAGCAATCACGGTCGAAAAATATTTCTCAAAATTTGAATTTTACGTTTTTGAGATTCAGAAAATTCGGAGTTTTGAAGAATACAATTAATAAAAAAGATAATTGAAGAAATTGGTTAACGGAGGTTACAAATCTACCCTCCTAAAAGAAATTTCATCCTCAAAATTTAATATTGACAGGCCAACCGAAGATTCAAATATGTTGGAAAGTATAGTCAAAACCATAGGCACGATCATGGAGAATGATATGTTTTAGCGCGATCAAAAATATGGTCAAAGTATGGTCGAATCAACTAGGCACGATTTAGAACGAAGATTCAGTATCTTAGGCACGACTCGAGTCACAACTAATATAATCAATTGTTGTTTTGGTTATGATCAAGATAGGATCAAATTCGAGTATAGCACGATCAGCAGAATCTAGGCTCGATAAGATCAGAGTTAAAGTCGCACAAGCACGATCAAAATCAAGACTTGGTATGACCAAGGATAAAATTTTGGCACAATCAAGATACAGAATTAAAGTCTTATAGGCACGATCAAAAATTTGATGGACAAGATTAATTAAGTCGTGAATCAGGGCTCGGTCGTGATTAGAAATTTGAAAATGATTTAAATCACTTAAGCACGATCAATGATAAAGTTTCCCAAATTAAAATCTAGGCATGATTTAGGAATGAACGCATAGCACGAACAGTTATAGAATTGAAATCTAGGCATTAACAGAAAATTTGTTCAGACATGATCAAAATTAAATTCGGACACGACTAAGTTCATATATAGTCGTGATCGAAGATCAAGATTTTAGGCACAATGGAAAAATTATTTCTGATATGATCACTCAATTCATGACAAGTTCATAGTCAATCGTGTAGTCGTGATCAAGGACAAAATTTTCAAGCACGGTTCAGAGGCAAAATCGGTACGTTAGTCATGGTCGTTAAAATCACGACCATAGGATTCATAGTCGTCTAGTCATGCCAGGTCATCTAGACATGACTAATCACAAGGAGTTCAGATATAATCAGGAAGTAAAATCATGGTCATAAGAGAGTTTGGGTATAAGTGTTAAAATCCGAACATGATCATAATCGTTAGTTTGACACGATCGACGATAAAATCAGTCTAACCTTGGTCAAATAGTATTTAGATATGATGAAGAGTATGGTGGTAGCGTAGGCATAACCTACCATCAATTTTTGGTACGATCAAGAATAGTATGAAGCTTAATCGCGATTGGAACAAGAGTTAGTCATTTTCAAGAATAATCAGAGTTTTATGCATGAATGATATTGGTATCGAAGTTTGATTGTGATCAAAATTAAAATATTGAAACGATGAAGAATAAGGCTAATCAATATTGAATTTAGGTTCGAAAATTTTGAAAACGAGATTATTTAGCACGAGCATACAAGGATGTAGATTCAGGTCGCACTTAAACTTAATTCAATTGAGTAGGACCCAAAATATTAATATGATAAGAAAAGATAATCAAGGTCGATTGATCGTGATTAAGGGAGCTAGGATTCAATGATACTGAAAAACCTTTTAGGGAAAAATAAGAAAAGATTTCATACGAAAGTCAAGTTAATCATCTCTCTCTGATATTATCAGTTTATCATTTGCCAATCATATTTTTATCTCACAAATCCTAATATAAAAATCAACCATTATATTACTACCATCAAAATTATATCCTTCCGTCATAAAGATTTGACCTTTCCATGATCACCATAGGATAATTTCTAATTTTCGAAACATTATTCATGAAGCATACCCTTCTTACTAGGAATCAAAACTGAGCACTTAATCATCATAAATCTAGATTCTTCCACCTTGTCCTAAATTACATCCGAAGCCTCTAAATCAAGTTTTATTAATCCTTGAACTTATTCAATTTACTCTTCTTGTATTATTTAAATCTAACCCACTAAGCCTTACAAAACTTATTCTTATTATAAATTCAACCTTCATATTTTCTTCAACGTTCACCTTCAAATATTATCCCTTTTGAATTCTACAATTGTCCCCCAATCATCTAAAAATAATTCTTATAACTTAAAATCCTTGTGTTCTCTCTGTCTCTAGTCACCCTCTTACAATATCTAGTCCAATTTTGCATAATTATTGAATACAATTAAATTCTCTTTTTCATTTCTAAATTTCTACATAGCCTTAGAGTAAAAGTTCCCAAGAATCAATAACCAAGATTTTCTAAGTTCTCAAAACTAGGTTGACCCTGAATATACTCATTAGTTTTTGAAATACATCCATGAATTACTCATACCCAAAAAAATTTGTGATTGTTTCTAAATTGATAACATTTATCTCTCGATTCCATTCTAAACCTCTACCACATCTCCATCTCATTTTTTTTTTATATTTGACATCCAACATTTGATTCCTACAAAATTATCATATGATAACCAATTACGTCATTTTCGAACTAGATGTTTTACGTCACTTTCTCAACATTTCTCAGGTAAAATGATATAAAGATTCAAGGGTTTCAAAGTATAGCTGACAGAATTAGATACGAGACAGGAAATAGATGTAATCAGGATACTTATATAAGATAAGGAATGATGGTAATAAAATATTGGCAGGAAGAGGAATGATAATAGAATCTGTTCTGCTTATCTGTTTAAAAGAGGAAACCATTTTGAAACCAGAACTATAATATCAAATCCAAGATAAGGTCTAGCAAAAAAATTATCGATTCATTGTATTATGAAGAAATTCATAGCAAAAAGTTACACAAAGGTTTATAATAACAGCTAAAGCTACTCCTACTCCTACTCCTACTCCTAAGTTAAATAATAAGAAGCAAAACAAAAACAAACAATAATTCTTTTTCTGAAAGACTGAACAAAAGTATAGAAAACGTGTTCAAAAGCATTTAAGGTACAATCTGATAATCATATGCGTCTATCCAAAATTATGGTACTCTAAATCCTCGTCATACTAATAAGCAAGGCTACGATAATCACAGTCCTCGACTAAGGCACATACCGCTAGAATCATGGTATTTAAAATTTTTTGATGTCGCTAGCTTGGCTGCGAAAACCTTAAATTTTTACACCGAGAAATATATCCAAAATCAGACTATATGTCCTCACCATGCTGGCTAATATGATTGTAGAAGACTAGATTCCATAACTGAGATGACCTAGCCCATATAATTTTATCTTGACAAAAAAATTTAAATCAACAATGAATACCAAAAATCGAATTTATCAACAAACCAAGAAAGATAAATATAAACTGTTAGAATCAATTTTTGAGATATTTTATAATGAGATTCTCAAGGATCATCCCAGGAATCTTTCAAGGAATCCTAACTGTGATTGAGTACCTTCAAAATACATCCTAATCCTACTACAGACTGTAGTGATACTCTAGTTTGAATACCACTACACAAACTCGACCTGCATGAGCCACCACTAAAAACGTGTCACGACCCGCACCCTAGAGTAAGGGCACGAGAAGTGGGTACGTTCAGCCTACGCCGCAGTACCGGCGGTAGAACGTTGTCCTAGGTCAATCAACTAACAATATATAAGGTACCTGTACAGTATATACACTCCGAATGGAGGTGATATAGCAGAATACAGTCTCAATCACATCTAAGGTGGGATACGATAAAAGATAGACAGATAAAACTGAATCCATAAAGAGATACAACAGATAGAAGTCTAAGTGTCTAAGATATCATAAATCCGAAAAATATCTCAAATCTCAAATACAGTAATCCATAGGGTAAATACAGCTCAAGACAACTGAAAATAAAATAAGAAAAACCCTAGCTATCCACTCCAACCTCTACTGTGTCTCCTCTAGGCTAGCAGGTAACCTCCAAGCTATCTGTAAAATTTATCAACAGGTCCAGTCAGGACGGGAGCGAGCACAGTACATCTCATGCAGTTCATAATATGATAGGATATATAAATATGCAATAGAGTAAGATATATGAAATGCTGAGAATATACATGAGTAAAAGAGAAGACTGTAATGAAATATCTACTATAGTAAAGAGCTACAGTGAACTAGTGATTTAGAGTACAAGATAGACATGTGAACGGCTTGATAATAAACATGAGAGTTTGCACATGACTACACTACTTTAGAAATTGTCCACATGACTATTTATACTCCCCGTACCCCAATCAATACACAAGGATCCAGACAGGTTATGTTATTGTACATGATATCACATGGGACCCATAAATGGGTGCACATGAACGTAAACATGGGGGCTCCGTGAACATAAGAGTACATGAATCACGAGAGTGCACATGAATGGTGAAAGCACAGGAATATATGATGAAAGTAAAACGCACATAACATGATGTAACCGATGCTCCCGAGGGGGATAACATCTCATGAAAGGATCCATATAGTACCAATCCGTGTTAACAACGTGACAGCAACAAGTAAAGTAATCTAGAGCGTAAATGTAAATCCTATCAATTATGAAACGGTCAGAGAATGTTCTCACCTGATTTGGTTTGAGTCGACGTGCACGACACGAACATGTCGACACGAGGTAGGTACAATGCTATGCTCCACAGAGGGTCCCTAACGACGACACGGACAGTCCCAATGAGTCCAGAATAGTCCAAATAGCCAAATTGGTATATAAAAGTCTAAAATCAGAGCTTGGTACGATAATCAAACAAGAACGAGAAGACGACTATTAAAGTCGTGACTTAAGACTCTGAAAGAAAAACATAACAAAGACATATACTTTCTCGAAAATCATTTATGATATTTATATATATATATATATATATATATATATATATATATCTAAAAATATAATGAAAAATTATTTTGGGTTTCTACATTCTTATTTTTGGTAAAACACGAATTTTTATTAGAGAAAATACTAAAATATTATTTTAGGTCAAAATCGTCCTTGAAATATCGAAAGATACATATATATTCAAACCCATATTAAAATGGTTGTTAATTAAGCAGTATTTGTAAAATTTTACTAGCTAAAATATTACAACTATACAATAACATTACACATAAGTATCTCAATATTTATATTGATATCAAAACTAATTAACTTTCTAATTAATTAAACTCTAAACCAAATAACTAATAACAATAACTTTTAACCATAATTTTCTAACTATAATTCAACAGATTAATCAATAATATTAATAATAGAAATAATAATAAATATTATCATTACTACTACTGATATACACTATATATAAAATATTATATTAACTATTATATAAACTAATATATAACTAAAGGGGGGGCCTCTGTTCCCTATTACAATCCCTAACAAAATTCTACTGAAGAGAAGGGGACGAGGAGGTGAGGGGCTCACAACGGCGGTCGACGGAGGGGTTCCGGTCTGGGGCGGCGTCGTTGGGTGCTTCGGTCAAGCGCGGAACGTGGTTATCCGGTCGGAGCTGGATGGCGGACCATCGGATCTGGCAGAGGTGCTGGGTTGGCTGACTCGCGGTAGGGCGGCGGAGGTTCTGGGAAGAGAGGGCTTCTGCGGCAATCTGATACGGAGGTCTGCGCTGTCGGCAGCTCGTGCGGTGGTCCGGGAGAGCGACCATAGAGACGAGGTCGGTTGCGACGGCGGGCAGGCTTGGTGAGTTCTCACACACTCTCCCCCTCTCCCGATGATGGTGGTGGTTGTTTTGTTTTCGTAGGGATTTGTGGTTTGGCCACGGTGGCAGTTTTACTGGTGTTTGGTGATGGTATGGTCGGTTTTGAGGCGGTGGTGGTCGTTGATGGTTGAAAATGGCTGGTGGGGGGCGGCGATGGCGATTTGGCAGTGGTGGCGGTGAAGGTGACGCCGACGGTAGTGGTTGTATTAACGAATGGGGGCGGCGATGGTTTGATGGTGGATACGCATTGGGAGGATGGGATCCGGCATGGTGGTGGTGATGATGTTGCGGCCATCGGGTTGCCGGAGGTGGCGGGTTGGATTGGGCCGATGGCCGGTGGTCGGAAGTGTTTGGGATGGAGGTTAGGGAAGGTAATGGATCGATGACGATGGTGGTTGTCGGCGGTGGTGCCACGGATGGAGAGGGTGGTGCTGGTCGGCTGTGGCCGAGGGGACGGGCTGGCTTGGGCGGACAGAGGGACAGGGATGGCGGCTGCTATGAAATTTTTGGGGCTTGGGATTAGGTCTCTTGGGAATAGGGTCTACTTATAGTAGATTAGGAAAAACCCTAAAATATAAATGTAATAGCAACTAGAAAAATTAAAAGAAAACTAACATACTAACATTAATGCTAACTGCTAACTGATTTATCTGCTAAAAATTAGTTTAATTATTATTTAACAATTCATCAAGTAATTATTACTAGCTAATCATATATGTAAAAAAACATTTATTGGCTAATTACAATTTAGCCACTAACCATCAAAACCGTAGCCTGCAATCCAAGCCTTGGCTTGGTAGGCAAGACCGACATCGGTCCTAACCCGACGCGAGACGATACGTAATTACCAAAATCCAAATCTTCAACTAAAATCATTAATAATTAAATATTTATATTTTAATTACAAAATCTCATTAACATATTTATATATACAATTAATTATTTTATAACATATATATATTTTCCTGAAGTGGACAGATAAAACATATTAGGCAACTCCTTACAAAATATATCTTTTACAAACCAAAGACTGACAAGGACCGATAGCAATCACGGTTGAAAAATACTTCTCAAAATTTGAATTTTACGTTTTCGAGATTCAGAAAATTTGGAGTTTTGAAGAATATAATTAATAAAAAAGATAATTCAAGAAATTGGTTAACGGAGGTTACAGTGCGGGTCGTGACACGTTTTTAGTGGTGGCCCATGCAGTTCTATATTTGTAGTGGTATTCGAACTAGAGTATCACTATAGATGCAGTAGGATATAGGATATAGTTTTGAGGTACTCAATCATATTAGGAAAACTTCGATCCAATACTTGCCATCTAAATTCTTGTTAATTAAATGCTTTCCTTTGAATGAATAACTGTCCTCCTTTGATTTTTTTCTTCATTCTCAGTAATTGCTTCTTGTTTTGATTTGTCTTCAGGATGGTTATGGAGACATGATCCCATCGCTCCACTCCGGAGGATACTATCGAGAGGTCAGCCACCTCTCGTCTTGTTCAACAGGGCCTCGAGACCGCAGCTCCTCTTGTGCCAGCTTAGGTTGGCATTTCTGCTGCATTTGGAGGTGCACCTCCGCCTTTATAGAGATCTTCCCCCATCATTTTCAGCAGGGCATAGAGAATGCCCATCAGCTTGCCCTGACGACGGTGGAGCGAGTTATTGTGCAGCCCCAGGCAGCCCAAATGCAGCCGTATTAGCCGAGGACGCCAGGGATCCAGGACTTCCAAAAGATGTATCTATGGGACTTTCGCAAGAGTGAGGGGATTCTGTATTACTGGATAGAGCACATCGAGAAGATATTTTGGCTGGCAGAGATTCCAACACGATTGCAGATTGAGGCAGTAGGTAGTCTGATACAGGACCTGGCCCACATATGGTATCAGATGGACCCAAGGTTCGGTACAGAGGGACAGACTTGGGCAGCCTCAAGAAGCTGTTCAAGGAGAATTTTTCTCCTGACACTGCTCTTGGCGTCCTGGAGACGCAGTTTGAGAGCTTAGTTCAGGGCAGTCAGACTGTCGAGGAGTATGCTGGAGAGTTCTGCCGTCTGGGCAGATTTATTGAGGGACTCAGTAAGACGGCGAAGGCCCAGAGATTCTGGAAGCGGTTAGTCAAGGAGGTCAAGTCCTTGACCAAGAGTGATCGGAGTGCCACTTTTTGAGGAGATTCTGGTGGGTGCCCTAGGAGCAGAGGATGATCTTGAGCTGAGGCTCAAGAGGGGACGAGACACTCATAGAGCCAGTGGCAGCGAAGGACCGGCCAAAAGGCCTCACTTTAAACAGCAGCACCAGCAGCAGCAGAGGTAGTTCCAGCCACAGCAGTTCCAAGGGCAGGACCGTGTACCTTTCTAGCAGGTACAGCAGCAGCTGAGGTTTCAGCCACAGGTACTCATACAGCAGCCCGTTAGTTGTGGCTTCTGTAAGAAGCCAGGGCATATGTGGAATGACTGTAGAAAGAAGCTCGGGAGGTGCCTACTCTACGGTTCGACGGAGCACCAGCTGAAGGAGTGTTCCATGTCTTCAGGATGAGCAGCTCCGGGAGCGGAAGCCAGAGCTCCAACAGTACAGCAGAAGGGACCCTTGCAAACTCGGCAGCAGAGGTTCGCTCAGCATCAGCAGCAGGCCAAGGGAGGTCAGCAGGGGCGAGCTTTCGCTACGGCAGCTGAGGACGCAGAGGCTATCGGAGAGCTGATCGTAGGTTCTATTCTTCTTGACTCCATTCTCGCTTTTGTATTGTTCGATTCAGGGGCTTCCCACAGCTTCGTGTATGTATCTTTTGCTAGTAGACACCACCTTGTATCTGAATCGTTGCATAAGACTTATAATATCACGACTGGGGGTGGTATTATCCTTGTTAGTGATATTTACAAGGGTCGGAGAGTTGATTTGGGAGGCCGAGAGTTGGATGTGAGTCTGCTCGTGATGCTATTACTGAACTACGATATTGTACTCGGTATGGATTGGTTGAGCAGGCACCACACCAGCATAGACTGTCGCGGGGGTGAGTTCTTTTCAGAGCACCCGAAGAGCCAGAGTTTGAGTTCACCCGACGGCAGGCGGAGCAGAGCAGCGTAGTTTTCTATGGAGTATCAGTTGAGGAGCAGGCAGTGCCATACCCTTTGATAGCGGAGTTCATAGACGTCTTTTTGGAGGATTTGCCAGGACTAACACCGGACAGAGACGTGGAGTTCTCTATTGACTTAGTGCCCAACACAGAGCCGATATCTCAGCATGTCTATAGGGTGAACAACAGCGAGCTGGTAGAGTTGAAGAAGCAGGTGGATGAGCTGCAGGACAAGGGCTTCATTCGATCAAGTTCTTCACCATGGGGTGGACCGGTACTCTTTGTACCGAAGAAGGATGGGTCGGTCAGGATGTGTATCGTCTATAGGGCACTCAACAACCTCACGATAAAAAATAAGTACCTATTGCCGAGGATCGACGATCTCTTTGATCTGCTGAGTGGGGCGAGGGTATTTTCTATGATTGATCTGAGGTCAGGTTACCAACAGATGAAGGTGAAGAAGGAGGATATTCCGAAGACCACAATCAGGACGCGGTATGGCCAGTTTGAGTTCATGGTGATGCCGTTTGGGTTGACTAATGCTCTGACACTATTTATGAACCTGATGAACAAGGTGTTCCACCAGTACTTGAACAAGTTTGTGTTGGTGTTCATCGATGATATCCTAGTACACTCAAAGACTGGGGAGGAGCATGAGGAGCACTTGAGAGTGGTTTTGGAGACTCTCAGAAGGGAGAAGCTTTATGGCAAGTTCTCGAAGTGTGAGTTCTTTCTGGACAGAGTTGACTTCTTGGGTCATGTGGTGACTAGAGATGGGATCTCAGTTGACCGAAAGAAGATCACGGCAGTTGAGGCTTGGACAGCACCGAGTTCAGTAACGGAGATCAGGAGCTTCTTGGGATTAGCATGCTACTATAGGAGGTTCATGCAGAATTTCTCCCGGGTTGCAGAGCCATTGACTAGGCTGACCCGGAAGGATACAGAGTTTGTCTGGTTAGAGGAGTGTCAGGGCACTTTTGATGAGTTGAAGAAGCGGCTGACGACAGCTCTGATTCTGATATTGCCATCAGGATCAGGAGGATTCACTATCTACAGTGACGCCTCAGGGAAGGGTTTGGGTTCCGTCTTGCAGCAGCATGGAAAGGTGATTGCCTATGCTTCTAGGTAGTTTCGTTCCCATGAGAAGAACTATACTACCCACGACTTGGAGTTGGCAGCAGTTATTTTTGCTTTGAAGTTGTGGAAATACTATTTATATGGAGAGCGGGTGGAGATCTTTACAGATCATAAGCGCTTGAAGTATGTGTTTACACAAAAGGTGCTCAACATGAGGCAGCGCATGTGGTTGGAGTTGATAAAGGACTTCGATATTTTACTGCAGTATCACCCAGGAAAGGCCAACATGGTTGCCGATGCCTTGAGTAGGTATCCGACAGCCATGTGTTTGACGATGGATCGTCACTTGCTAACAGATTTGGAGAGCCTGGAGATCGAGGTGGTTGTGCCAGGAGTTTAGATACAGATGTGGGGCCTTCAGATTCAATCGGACTTGATAAAGAGGATCAAGTCAACTCAGTTTGAGGATGTTGCTCTACGGTGTATCCAAGAGCAGGTTTGAGCAGGATTTGTGGATGATGAGTTTACTCTTGTAGAGGATGGTGCATTGAGACACGGTTCCAGACTGTATGTGCCCAGAGGAGAGCTCCGTTAGCAGGTCATGCAGGAGGCCCACCGATCTCAGTACTCTATACATCCAGGTGCCAACAAGATGTATAAGGATCTGGGAGAGCATATTTGGTGGCATGGGATGAAGCGGGAGGTAGCTCGCTTCATAGCCAGATGTTTGGTCTGTCAGCAGGTCAAGGCAGAGATGCAGAGACCAGAAGGTTTGTTGCAGCCATTGTTCATTCCAGAGTAGAAGTGGGAGCACATCACGATGGACTTTGTTTCTGGATTGCCGCGTATACCAGAAGAAAAAGACGCGATTTGGGTCATCGTAGACAGGTTGACCAAATCGGCCCACTTCTTGCCATTTAAAGTAGGTACATCTACTGAGAGGCTAGCAGAGATGTATATGCGGCAGATTGTTAGGATACATGGAGTTTCGGTGAGCATTGTCTCTGATCAAGATAGTCGCTTTACTTCCTATTTTTGGCAGAGTCTGCAGACCAGTTTGGGCATTCAGCTCAAGTTTAGTACTTCATACCACCCTCAGACGGATGGACAGTCAGAGAGGACTATTCAGACACTCGAGGACATGCTGCGAACTTGTGTTTTGGATTTTGGAGGATCCTGGAAGGATCACCTGTACTTAGTGGAGTTTGTATACAACAACAGTTTTCAGGCCAGCATTGAGATGTCATCATTTGAGGCACTATACGGGCACAGATATGGTACACCCTTGTCTTGGGATGATATTGGAGAGCGAACTTTACTGGGACTAAGATGGTTGTAGATGCAGCCGATAAGGTGAAGCTCATCAAAGACCGGATTCTCATGGCGCAGGACAGACATGAGCACTGGGCCGATAGCCACCGCAGACCTTTGGAGTTTGAGGTACAGTTTAGGGATAGGATTAGAATTAGGAATTTTTTTGTTTGTGATTTTGTTTGATCATGTTTGAATATATTAGTAATTAAGACCTTGTTTGTGATTAGGTTGGAGATCTAGTTTTCTTGAGGATATCTTCGACACGTGGTATGATACATTTTGGTGGAGGTGGAAAGCTTAGCCCGCACTTCATAGGACCTTCCGTGATCAACGGAAGAGTCAGTGATATGGCTTACAGGATAGACTTGCCACCTGCACTAGTGTGAGTCCATAACATATTCTACGTGTCGCAGCTTAGATGGTATGTGGCAGATCCTAGCCATGTACTTGATCACTCAGAGATAGAGGAGGGACCTACTCTTAGCTATCCAGAGCAGCGTGTGGAGATTCTGAAATGACGAGAGAAGGTTCTGAGAAACCAGGTGATACCCTTGGTTCACGTCGCATGGAGGCATCATTCTCCAGGAGAGTCTACCTGGGAGCGGGAGGATGAGATGCGCGAGCGATACCCATATCTTTTTGGACCTTGAGGTATGATTGTCTATCCTTCTCATCAGTTCAGTTTCGTCTTTCAATTTCGAGGACAAAATTCTTTTAAGGAGGGTAGATTTGTCACTACCATATTTTAGTCTTGAGGGTATTTTGGTTATTTTGGTTTTTGTGAATTATTTTATTATTTATTGCAATGATGGTATAATTTTTGACTTTTTTTAGTTGTGACTTTAGAGACTAGCCTAGAGTTTGACTTTGGTGACTTAGTTAGCATGGTGTGGGACCCTAATACAACTTAAGTTGGTCTTAGTTGACTTGAGTATGGCTAGGGTTCATGAGAGGATTGGGAGAGTTTTGTATTTGGACTTATGGCTAAGGGGTTGAGCTAGCTAGCTAATGATCTTGGCTCAAAGCCCATTCATATGAAACCCTAACCCTAATCCCCTATATGGCCGGCCACCACAGCCCAAGTAGGACATAATTTCAGCTTATATAATCTCTCGTCATGACCACTTGCCTCTTTTAGAAATCCTCCTTTAGGAAACCCTAATTTATTCCCCCTTTCATCATTCCTCCACCAAATTGATCCCAATCTTTTGCATTTGATTCCAAATCTGGAGTAGAAGTTGAAGGAGTCTAACTTGCAAGGAGGGAAGCTCATTGGAACATTGCTTAAGGAAGGAGCCTTTACAATTTGGGGCTTTTTTTGGAGATTGGCTCTCTATAGGTAATTCTTTCAAATCGCCTTAAAAATATGATTTCTTTCCATAAATGCATCCATCTAGGTGTTCCTTAGTTGTAGGAAAAGTTTGGTGAAAATTCATGTTGATTTGGTGTCCGTATCGGACACATGTCAGTGTAGGTTTATAGGTGTTTGATGAAATGCCTCAATGGTTATTTTATTGTTAATTTTGAAATCTTTTTGAACGAATTTGTAGAGCGACATGTGCTCTTAGATTTTGTGCATGATTGAATTGATCATCGACTTTGTGTCGTGTCGAATGAGGGGCTGGACACGTCGCACAGACCATACGAGCAGTATCCTGCTACACGACAGCAATTTCTCCGTGTCTGTGTCACTTGGACACGTGATACTTGGTGGGTGCCTTGGGGCAGTGACTGACACGTCAGCCCCCAAGTGGCATGACGAGTCATGTCGTGTCGACATCGTATTCGTGAGTGCACCAATTTCATGTACACTGTGCAGTAGCCGTGTCTAGGCTCTGATACGCGTGTCATACAGAGCGTAGACACGCCGTGGACACGAAGTGTCGTATCGAGTGTGTAGTCCTACGTGTGGGCTATACATGGACACAACCACATGACTCCACGTGAGTCGTGTCGTATCCACGAACTCGTGGACTCGCCGTACGAGCCTGTGTAGTGGCCGTGTGTTGGCGAGTGTTCGTGAGTGTCTGGACACGTCGTGCCCTCTTGTGTGGACACCATATGACTCGTGGGACACACTGATATATGCATGAGTGTTTACCAACCATTAAATTGGGATTTTTACTTGATCTTGTGTTGGATTTGGGTTTTTCCCCATTGTTACTGTTATACGCGTACAGTAACCTGTCCTGACTGGACCTGTTAAAATATTACAGATGACATTGAGGAGTTCTGTCCTACGTACTACGGAGCAGGCCTAGATGACACCTGCGAGCTGGACTCCAGGAGGACCCAGTCCTTGCAGAGGACATTACCCTAATAGTATAGGCTAGTTAGCTAGACTAGTTATCTTACTTTATTATCTTGTCTTATTTTGCATACATTATGTACTTATTTGGGATATTGTTATTCGGAATGTTGTGGAGATGTTATCTTTGACACTTAGACTTCTTCTTCTGTTGTATTTCATTTGGCGAATTTTATATCTATCTATTTTATCGTATTTCTACCTTAGCTGTGATTGAGTTGTATATTTCTATATTGTCCTCCGCTCGGAGAGTATATATTGTACTGGTACCTTATAATTGTTAGATGTATGTGACCTAGGACAGCGTTCTACCGTCGAAACTGCGGCGTAGGCTGGACG